>CM076571.1:537758205-538015360 GCA_034641835.2 Pinus albicaulis | reverse complement strand
TGACCGGATCGATAATGGAGTACCCAAGCTGTGGAAGCTAAGTTCTGGGTATGCCTACTAGTACCATCGGCGAAACTAAAGTGACTCATGGAATCTAACACAACTTGCCAAAGCAGATCAAATGCATCAAAATCACACCAAAAATTGGAAACTCGGATATGTACAAGAACAAAAAATATATACAAAAATCAAGATGCTAGGCCAAAGCCTAGGCATAGTACTTTTTCAAATAGAGCCCATTTTTGGGCTTCGCCAATTCATTCCCATCAAAATCAATCAAGGCATAAGCTCCTTTCTTTAGGACCTTTATAACGATGAAGGGGCCATACCACATGGACTTGAACTTTCCTGCCCCTAGGGCATCCTTCTCTTGGGCATTAACCAAGACAAGGTCTCCTTTGGAGAAAAACCTAGGTTTGATTGCCTTATCGTACTAAACCTTTACCAGTTTCTTGTGCGCCTCATTCATCATGGCTGCATCCCGATGCTGCTCATTGAGATGTTCTAGATAAAGGAGGCGTTCTTTGAGACTGGAAGTGTCAGGAAGAAGCTCTATAGCTAAATTAAGACAAGGAATTTAACACTCAATGGGAAATATAGATTCCAACCCATAAGCCAGTTGAAATGGAGTAAAACCGGTTGTAGTTTTGACTGACATCCGATATGCCCAAAGCGCAGGATACATCATAATGTGCCAATTGGATCGAGCTTTATCAATCGTCCGTTGAAGAATTGTCTTCAAGGATTTGTTCATGGCTTCAACATGCCCATTGGCCTGAGGATAATAAGGAGAGGAGTGCTCCTACCAAAAACCTAATTTCAGAGCCAATTTAGCCATTATGTTGTTCTGAAAGTGACTGCCATGATCAGTGACAATATCTTTGGGAATACCAAAGCAAGAAATGACTTGATTGAAGAGAAAAAGAGTTGTTGTCTCACTGTCATTCCCAAAAGTAGGCATAGCCTCGACGCACTTCGTGAAGTAGTCTACGGGTACAATAATGTACTTGTGACCTTTAGCCGAAGGTGGGTTACAAGTAGTGTAATCAATACCCCACTTTGTAAAGGGGCCGCAGTGACGACAGGAAAGAGTGAAGCTGGATGAGCGTGCATCTTTCGAGTATAAACCTGACATGGATGACACTTCTTGACTGATTCCATACAATCTTTAAAAATTGAAGGCCAAAATTATCTTGCATGCAAGATTTTTTGGGCTGTAGAAAGCCTAGATAAATGACCACCACAAGCTCCACTATGGCAATAATTTAATACAAATTCAGCTTCTTCAAGAGTTAAGCAATGTCTAAGGATCGAATCAACCCTGCGACGATATAAAGTGTCACCAATGATCAATTAATTCTTAACTAAGTGACGTAACTTACGACGTTCATCTTTTGAAAAAGTTGAGGGAAACTTCGCAGTCTAGAGATATACTATGATATCCCCATGCCAAGGATCCTGTGAAGAAAAGAGAAAAATATGTTCATCAGGAAATGACTTGTCATACACAATCTCTTCTCCATAGGGAAGTTCAGAAATTAATTCCGTGAAAACTAATAATTTCTTGGACTTGGCAGACATAAACTCAAGATAAAATTATTGAAAAATCACAATCCATCTATTGTATTTTCCCCCAGTCACTCGCCTACTGAGAAAAAACTGAAATGGATTAACTACTGCCAAAACATAAGTTTTTCGAAGAAGAATATAATTTCTGAGCCGCTGCACAGCATGAACAGCTGCTAAAGCAAGTTTCTCTATCGGAGAATACCGGAGTTTAGTTCCTACCAAGTCTCGACTAAGGTAGTATATAACATGCTCTGAAAGAGCATCTTCCTCCTGAACCAGAACCATACTAATGGTAGATTCTGTTTCCATGAGATACAAGAGGAAATCCGTGCTATAATTCGGTGGACTCAGTAAAGGAGCAGAGGTCAATGATTTTTTCAAAGCATCAAATGAGCATTGAGAAAATTCATCCCAAATAAATGGAACTCCTTTCTTTAATAATATCATAAATCCTTTTGTAATCTCGGCATAATTTACAATAAATCTCCGCAGAAAATTAGCTTTTCCTTGCAGACTTTGAAGTTGACGAATAGAAGATGGGAGAGGCAACCAAAGTATTGCCTCAACCTTGAAGGGATCTACCCAAATCCCTTCTGTAGAGACAATGAATCCCAACAACTGACCTAACGTGACTGAAAAAACGCACTTGTTTAGATTCAACTGGATTTTGTAATACCGACATCGTTCAAAAACTTGATGGAGGTGAGAAGGATTTTCAATTCTCTTGTGATAACGAGCAGCTAAATCATCCAAGTATGCATCAATAATATGTTTGATGTCATGGAAGGCATAAGACATGGCCTGCTGAAAATTAGCTCCAGCATTTTTAAGGCAAAAAGGCATTTTCTTGTAAGCAAAGGTACCCCAGGGAAAAATAAACGTAGTGTTGTGCTGATCTTCAGAACGGCTAGTAATTTGATTATATCTAGAAAAACCGTCCATGAAGGAAAAAATCTTATTCCTCCCACACTCATCAATAATTTGTTCTATAAACGCTGTGGGGTAGTTATCTTTAGGACATGCTTTATTTAGGTCCTTGAAATCTATGCAAACTCGAATTATTCCTTGTTTCTTGTCCACAAGGACTGGATTCGAAACCAACTCTGTCAAAGGAACAGGGTAAATGAAACCCACCTTAAACAGCTTCTCCACCTCAGCTTTGATAGCTGCTGCCTTCCTAGGGTTGACCGGATGAAGATTCTGCCTGACAAGCTTAGCATTTTTGTACACCTTGATCTCATGCTGGAAAATAGATGGATCTATACCAAGCATTTCCTCATAAGACCAAGCAAACACGTCTCTAAACTCTTGAAAGAGATCAGTGTAAATTTGAATCTCTTTAAGGGAACATTCAACTCCGATGAAAACATTCTCTATAATGCTGGGATCTCTGGAAATGTTCACCGAGATAGTAGGAGAAATCATAGCCATGTTCCCTTCAGCAAAAACCTGTGCTGGTGCTAAAGGGTTCAGGACTGGGTGAACAGGACCAGAAGACTGAGGACTAGGAAAAATTGATTCAACTTCGCTCAAATCTAGTAGGAAGTAAGACCGATGATGCAAATCATCCCACGGTCTCTCTACACCAGTCGTAGCTTCCAGGATGGCCTCTTCAGATGGAAGAGTGGTATCAAGGCAATCCTGAGCCAAAGATGAACTAAGAGTCCAAGCCGGAGCCACATCTCCATCCATTTCCTCCGGTAAAAGAGAAACTGGAATGGACTCTGCAGAGTCAACAATAGAGCTATAAGAAATCTCAGCCGCAAACATAGGAAATTCCATCCCACCCACTTGACCTTCTGCTAATGTGGAGGTAGGAGAAGGTAAGGTCCAATGGTCCTAAAAATAGAGTGTTCTGGAGAACTCTCTTTGAATAGGAGCCCTAGAAGATGAAATCGCATTGATATGAACCGAAGGAGGCAGAAGATAAAAATTACGCATCAAAGAAGAATACGTTCCAACCCCCATATTCTCAATAGGCGGTTCGGTATTATTCACCAAAGGAATGGTCGAATCAGAAGATGAATTTAGATCTATAGGAGAACAATCTAGTTGGTCAACTGTGACAATTCTCCCTTCATGAGGGAAACAAATAATACAAAATAACAAGGATGCAATAGCATCCATATCATATATCTAGTTCACCCCAACAGAAGGTTATAGTCTAAGATTGCATCGACTATCTCAACTTCGATATTAACAGTTTTCCCCCAACATACATGGGCAAAGCCGAAACAATACCATGTGGCCTGTGAGAATGACCATCAAGCGCAGTTAGAAGAGTGGTTGAAGGAACAACTGCGAGGGATCCAATACCCTTCCAACATGCAAGAGACATTACACACGTGGAAGCACCCTCATCAACAAACGTTCAAAAGATATCGAATTTTTGATAAAGCGATCTGATATGAAAATCCATATGATCAGGGAGTCTCTTTTTAAAATTATACATATCAAATGTAATCATAAGAGAGTTCTTCGGATCAACAACCCCGATAGTAGTAAGCAAAGTACTTTGCTGAGTCGGACAAGACTGGAGCACATCTAATACAGACATGGCACAAGGACTTTGAGCCAGATCTTGTACAACCAAGTAGTTCTGGGCAACCTTGGCATTTGGATTAATCGTCGTACGTTTTGAATATGCCTTCGGCGTCTGAGGTATAGGATCAACAGTAAGCCTCGTAACATGAAGTGGCTCAGCACTATCAGGAGCACCCTTAGCTTTAGAAGACTTAGCTTCTCCATAATCATGAGATCTCATAGCGATATCTGCGTGAGCACTCATCATGTATATGTTTGATGTATTTTCCCCTTCCTGGTTGTCCCCAAAGGGAGCCCCAATATTTTGATTTGCACCAGCAAATAATTTCTGCCCTTGGGGAAAAGGTTTGTCAGCACAGCCTGGGAACTAGAAGAACCCTATTGAGCTAACAAGCACTGTGCATCCTGAATTTTAGGGAAAAGGTGCGTAAGATGGTTTCTAATGCACAACTAGCATGGAAAATTCATTTTATTGTTATTATCCTTTTGACCCTTTCTAACATGATCGTTGGTTTGTTTGCATTCCCCTTCCCATCCTTGCCCTTCTTCTTGTTATTCTTTCCCTTCTTCTTCCCATCATATTCTTGATTTAATTTGGGGTTAGAAGTTTGCACAGTATTTATTTCCAAAGACTGGGAAGGAGTTGACACTGAAGGCACAACCTAACCAGAAGAAGCAGATTGTATAGAAAACTGTTGCAATTGACTAAGCAGGTTAGCCGCACCACTATCGATCAATCCAATAAGCCCATCACCATCAGGACCAGGTTTATTTTTGGATAAGTCCAATTTGGAGTGAGAAGCATCCGGAAATTTTTTATTAAGGACTCCAGACTGAGAATAAATCAGATCTAATTGTTGAGCCCTAAAAATAGCCTTCTCTTCAGAAAATACCCTTGAGAGGGATACGTCCTTAGAAATTTCTGGCTATAAATATTTCAAAAACCACTGAAGAAGGAATACATTCGGGATCTGGGCTTTAATAGCCCTCTTCCTCCTTCGCTATTCCTGAATATGGTCAGAAATGTGAGTTGCCTTATCCTGTTGAAAATTGGCCAGGAGGTCAGTCCCGGCGTCATAACGGACATACAACTAAAAATGATTTAGGAACATTGTAGCCAATTCTCCAAATGTGGAAAAACTACCCCTAGTTAACTCAATATACCATTTGGCCGCATTTCTAGTTAAGGTGCGTTGAAATAATCTCAACCTAATCGAGTCATCGATTAGGGAGTTTGATGAACAACATAAATGGAAATTGGTGATATGATTTGTCGGATCCTCTCCATTCTTCCCTTCAAACTTTGGAATATCTGAGGGGAGCTTGGTGGGGACCGAAGGCCAACCCGAACTATAACGAATAGGATCGTTACTTAATTTCGAGAGATCTGGCAAGTTTAACGTTGCTAGAAATGGTAAGCGAGGAGGAGCTTGGGAATTCCATCCCCTATAGGAAGGATTCCCTATGTTCTGAAAAGAGTAACCTAGATTTGTTGAGGCACCAGGTTTCCAAATATTGTTCATAGAGAATGCTGAGCCATAGGAAAATCCTTGTGACCCAACATTGGGAGAAGGACCCCCTTCCAACATAGAGTTACTATAAACAGGACCATTTCCCCCTGTTAGCCACCTATAAATTTTTTGACAAGCAAACAGGTGGCTAAGTTGTTCTTTGAGCCTTCAAGAAATACATTTCCTCTGAAAACATATCATTCTTGAAGCCTCCTGTGCCTTTTTCCCTTTGAACAATCTTCACTGTTGTTTCCATTATAAAGCCTCCTTGTTTGTGGAAGAAAATTCTCAGAAGCCTCCATTTCCCCTTATTTCATTTCCACTGAGCCTATGTTTTTATCACCTTTTTCCCCTTTCAAATTCCCTCATTGACCCTCTAAATCATCCCAACTCCCTTTTAAACCTTACAAATATCCTTTTTCTGGCTGAAAAACCCCTTATCCCCTCTACCAAATCCCTCTTTTGGCCTTAAAAAGCACTAAAATTAAGCGAAAAACCCACTTTTCCATATAATAGGCTTAAGCCCCTTTCGGCCAGCCCCTTAACCACTTCTCCACCACGTGACCCATGCCCAGAACCAAGCGCTCCAGCCCTGGGCGCTAATCACAATCGCAACTTTCATTGTGCACATTTTCCTTTGTTAATTCAATTTCTTCCGATGCGAGGTATTTTGTTCTAATAGACCTTCACCGCTTTCTCCGCCGTTGATCTATACATTTCTAACGGCCCTGATATAATCGCACCGTCGCCCGAATCGCTAATCGCAAGAATTTTTATATGCCACCGTGTGTTCCCTGATTGGTGACCCTCAATCCAATCCAGACCATCGATCTCGCCCTGATCGAACAGATTATGTGTAATCGCAACGTTAATATTTCAGAGTCCCGGCCTTTTCCTTCTCCGATGCGATTGGATCGCAACCGTTAATCTCTCGAGATCCAACGAATCTCATTTATCTCGCCCATTAACCTGCCCTCCTGCCTTCGCTTTCCATTCGAAGATCCCAGCCGTTCATTCCATAGATCGGACGACCCACAATCAAACCACCTGGGCCATTCCCCGCCATTACTGACCACGCATCTCCCCATATCGCGCTCCGCCCTACACCGTCCGATCTTCCACCCCTCCATCTGACGGTCCACATGCATATTGCGTTATTTTGGTGTCCGAACTTTAATGATCAGAAATCACGTGATAAAAGTGGTTTTGTTTTGCCACATGTCAGTCAGCGACATATATCGCATTTTTTCTGAGGATTTTCTAAACCGCCCTAAAGCCACGCAACACAAGTGGTTTTCTTCCTAAAACCACCTTCCTCCCCTTCGTTCTTGCAACCTCCATCATTTAATATTAGCCATCCGTTGATCCAGATCTACGGCCCATATCGCATCATGCATTTCATTCATATTCCTTCCATCGGGCATTCATAGGGTTTCATTGGATGATCCCAACCATTGATCGCCTCCTGCGATCCAACGGATCTCAGTTAATCGCCCTCTGCCCGCCGAGTCCCACCATCTAATGTGCCCGACATTCATTCATTTTTGTTGTTTTTCTTTGTAAATCCCCCAAACGTAAACTTTTGTTTTAACATTAAATCCTATTTCTTCCGCTTAACCTTCTAAAAGGATTTCCCAATGGATCCTGACCGTTGATCTCTGGTGTCTATTCTAATCAAATGGCCCGGAACCATTTTCACACCAGACCTTCATCGGTTCATTCTTCCACCTCTCTGCATGTTTCTTCCATCCGTTTTCACCTTCATTCACCATTCTGCCACCATACCATAGGTCTCCACAGCATCCTTCCCTCGCTCCCCTGGATTTATATAACGAAGTTTATTGTATTGTGTAGGGTATATCGAGTGGTAAATTCACTCTGTTTCAACAGTCACAACCCTCTGACTGAGAGCGTAGAGAGACCGCCACAGCAGCAACAAAGAAACATCAGTGAAGGAAATTAAGGGATTTGGGCCCCTTATTGAAGATTTAACGCCTATAATCCCATGATTAAAGGATAAAGGCACAGTTCGAATACTAAAGCGCACATAAGAGTTATATCAGTGCATTCAAATCAGCAGAACATATTTTCTCCATAAAGGACTTCCTACAACATTCTCCATGTGTCCTCGAGCCCTTAACAGTTAGTACACTGACAGAAGCTTCTTAAAGACTGTCAGACAACAGTTATGGAAGCATGGAGGACCTGCAGACCTTCTGTCTATGTCACTTATTTCAGAAGGCTAACACAGAGTACCTTATAGTCAGAAAGGATTTCAAAGAGCATACCCAGAGTTATTTTCCACCTGACAAAGACTCCCAGACCATACTACAGAGTACATACAGTGATGCAAAGCCATTAAGCAGAGCGGGCTCAACCTTCCGCCTCCACTCTGTCTTAATGGGTCAATTTAATTTACATCTACTTCTATTGTCATTCATTCTCCTATAAGAACCCCTGAAGAACATATTGTAAAGGTTGTTGTGGTTGTTTCTGTTAATGTAGGGATTCATTTGACTGTTAGAATAGTTTTTGGGGGATAGTAGCTGAGTAGTTTGTAATTTAGTAGGCTGGGAGGAGAAAGTTTGGACTGTATCAGCGATTGAGCTCAGTGTATGTGACTGGTTTTTCACATCAATTAATCAAGCAATTTCACAGGATCTTGGTCTATATTACGGGTGATGTTTATCTTACTGAAATTGTCTTATTACATTATTCATGCTGTCCATTTATACTCTGATAAGAATCAGTAAATCAGGCTTAGGATATACCCCTGCATGGTACCCTAATGCCCACTTCTCTTCTTATATTTGATGTTTTCTGCCGATAGTGAATCTGATAGAAAATTCATGTAATTTAACCAGTTAAAGATGTTGGTTTGGCCCATGCTTATTAATGTGTGAATTCGGGGTTTTCTTCTTAGATGTTTTGGTTGGGTTTAAGCTAGAAGAATTGGGATACCGGGGATTTAGAGTTAGCCCTGTCCACTGGGGTCCTTTTCCAATAGATTGGCCTTTCTAAGATCCCTTTGAGCTAGTGTCAAAAGCATTGAAGGTTAAAAGTCCTTCTCTGATCTTAGGCCTAGTTTTGTGTTCAAATATTAAGTGTTTTCCCCTTGAGAGTATGCTGAAAGCAGGCCTGGAGTAAAATGACCTCTGACCTGATCTTAAACTACCCCTTGTGTCTCTCCATTTCACTCCTTAACGTTCCATTCCACCATCTATCTAAAAGATCCTTTAGTATGGATGACTTGCCCTATGGAAAGCCTTGGATAGTTGTTATGCAAGGAATCCCCTTTCATGACTCCATAGCTCAATGGATGGCACATTCTTAACCTATCCTCTTTTTTCGAAACATCTTGTTGCTTTGTTCCTTTCATTCCATAACCTTATCAGTTAATGATCTCCGACCAACCCAGCAACCAAACCAATTTAAAACCATCTTGTGCTTCATACTTAGCCTAACACCTCATCTCGAGCTTCAAAGATATATATCATTCTTTGCTTTATGGAGAGATCCCTCTCTGGGTCTAGGAGGGCTAGATCCTAGGGCCCCAGAGTGGTTTTGATGTTGTCCGGTCTTTTGGTCTTGCCAATCTGGCCAAAACACTGGAAACCCAACATAATGGCGACTCCACTGGGGAATTGAGTGCATTTTATCGTAGACATCCTTAGGCACTCAAAATACCCAAAATCTCTGGTTATATTGGTATGCCATTGCTGATGGTGGATAGCAGCCTGCTTCAAACAGTCAAATTCATCCACCTGGCGACTCCACACTCCATAACTCTCAAAGACTCCACTGGAGGAAGAACCTGAAATATGGCCAGACCTCATAGAAGGATAGAACATTTGGGTTGGATTTGGTTTAAATAATTCATTGTTTTTATATATCACTATGTTCTATCATACTTTAAGCCTGATCAAGTATACAAAGATGAAACTCACATTGAGTATGGGGAAGATCTCAAGCCTCAGTCTTCAGACCATGAGCAGACCTGTACTCCTGTGAAAGACCTGGTGGAACAAGAGCCTCATGGGGTATATCTCACTCCTAAAGAAAATTCAAGCATCCATGAACCTATTGTTGCACCACCTACATCACAAAGGTCATAGAAAGATATAAGCCCCTGGTTTTGCCTCTTATCTTCCAACCCCTTCCTGCAGGACTTGCAAATAAGCTGCCTCTTTTTGATGGAGAAAATAAAAAGATCACTGCTGAGCAGCATGTTCAAAATCTTGAGGATTTACTCGACTTGCATGAAATAGAAGAAGATGATGTGCGTATTATAACGTTTGCCTTGTCATTGCAAGGAAATGTTAAGAATTGGTTTAAAAACCTTCCAGCTGCAAGCATCATCAATTTTCAGCAGTTTGCACAAGTTTTCCTTGATAGGTGGGTAGTCCTAGTAAATGTCTTCCTCATCCTAGAAGAATACCAGAACTTGAGAAGACAACCAGGAGAGAATACAGAACTTTTCATCCAAGTTTAATAAGGTATACAATTCAATACCTTCTAACATAAAACCACCCTTGGGATGGGCCCTATTGCACTATCCCAGTTCTTTTGACCCTGAGGTGGAATTCCATATAAGAGAAAGAGAGCCTTTGAGCCTGGAAGAAATGCAGAGCATAGAAATTACTGTCGAGTACAACATAAAGTGTAGGGAGGAAATATTAAAAGCTATAAAGAAGGACTGAGTAGAGAAAAAAAGGCAGATCTCTTTAGAAAACAAGCTGCAAAGAATGATAGAGACTGCCAACACCCTGCTGAACATAGGAGAGGAAGGATATGAGGTTGAAACCAGAAATGATGATTGGAAGAGACCTACACCTTGTCCTCAGAAAGAACAAACCAGATCACTGCAATACATGAGTTACATGCAAAGCATGTATGCTGAACAAGATTTTAAATCAGAAGATGAACTTGCAGATTATTTCGAAGAAAGACTTGCTGAGGATCCGATGGATTCGGCTGGTGGCATTACTTCAAATTATGATTTCTCTAACATTGATTTGGCTGATGATAATTTTTTCCAAAGGGAAACTAAGCTTGCAGGACCATCATCAGTAGATCTAGGGGAGGAAGATCAGGACCAACAACTTTAGAGAAGCAATGGGCCAATCCAAGATATCTGTGATATTGATGAGGAAAGCTTTGAAAGCCTGAGAGTAGACGAAGATTCAATGAATCTTCACTCTATTATATATCAGATCATCAGTAATGGTTGCCATGAAGATGGAAGTTAGTAGCTTTCTAGTGCAGAGGATGAGGAAGAAAGACATGAAGAAAATCTTGAGAAAGATGAATATCCGGAGCCTTCTCCTGAAAGGGTTAAGGTAATCAAAGAAACCCCTGCTCAAGAGTATATTAATATTTTCACAGAGTTAATTCCACTCTAGTAGAACCTGTCAAGGTTACTAGAGGACATCACTGCCAAATATGATGAGTCCTCCAGTTCAAGCTGCAGGGAAGATGAGGGAGATCTTCTTTCCCACAGACATCTTTGTCTTAATCCAGTGGAAGAAGAGGCATGCCTGGTTGACACTTACCTGCCACATACTCCCAACCAAGAAGAAGAGGAGTGTGATTACAGAGACCACACTGAAGATGCAGTGATTGACACTGTCAAGGATGCAGACAACGTACCAGTCATGGAATGCTTTAAAGAAAAAGGTTTATATCATGTTTTCACTGATCCCGTGGTAGAGTATATGGAGGCCCTGATTTGCTCAAATTCTCAAGCATTGATCCTTTGCAGGGACCGAATTCATCAGGAGTGGTCACCACTGATGGTGACCTCAGTTTTGAAGAACCACAAGCAGAGCACCCTATGGTTGTCTTTGATTAGTAGTCAGTGCTTCTATCTTTTTTTGTTACTAATTGACTGGCTACATTGGCATTATTGTGTCACCTAGAACATCAGAGATTTCCAGATAGAGTAGGGTTTGTAGGAAAATCTCAAATAAAGCTCAGTCAGTGAGCATTTAGTTAGTGGTTTTGAATTTCTGCAAGGTTTTCAGTCCATGAATAGTTTTGTCTTTATGCCATGGCCCACAGCATGCCAAACAGTCTAATCCTGGCTTGACTGTTTTTCAATTTCTGTCTTAGAATGTAGAGAAGAAATCTGCTAGACAGTTTAATCCTAGCAGATAGTAGTTTAGGTAGAGAAACTATGAGACCAACAGTTTAATCTGGTCTCATGGAGTAATAAGGGTAGAAGTTATTTTCCTATTTGTAAAAAAATTGATGAATGTAAAGTGTCTGCAAGTCCAAATGCACCCAGAAGAAAAAATGTTAGGACAATACTATGGGTAGGTAGTTGTTTGGGAGAATATTACTACTGATATAATGTCTTCATGATTTGTGGCAGTTGATCCAAGAAAAGAAAGGGATGTGTCAAGCACTAGGCATCTGGCCTACCTCCCAAAGATTATTTTCTGAGGTTCTTGACACCTTCAAGAAGATGCCATCCCCATGTGGAGCCACTGTTAGCCACCTATAAATTTTTTGACAAGAAAACAAGTGGCTAAATTGTTCTTTGAGCCTTCAAGAAATACATTTCCTCTGAAAACATATCATTCTTGAAGCCTCCTGTGCCTTTTTCTCTTTGAACAATCTTCACTGTTGTTTCCATTATAAAGCCTCCCTGTTTGTGGAAGAAAATGCTCAGAAGCCTCCATTTCCCCTTATTTCATTTCCATTGAGCCTCTGTTTTTATCACCTTTTTCCCCATTCAAATTCCTTCATTAACCCTCTAAATCATCCCAACTCCCTTTTAAACCTTACAAATATCCTTTGTCTGGCTTAAAAACCCCTTATTCCCTCTACTGAATCCCTCTTTTGGCCTTAAAAAGCACTAAAATTAAGCCAAAAACCCACTTTTCCATATAATAGGCTTAAGCCCCTTTCGGCCAGCCCCTTAACCACTTCCCCACCACGTGACCCGTGCCCAAAACCAAGCGCTACAGCCCTGGGCACTAATCGCAATCGCAACTTTCATTGTGCACATTTTCCTTTGTTAATTAAATTTCTTCTGATGCAAGGTCTTTTGTTCTAATAGACCTCCACCGCTTTCTCCGCCATTGATCTATACATTTCTAACGGCCCTGATATAATCACACCACCACCTCAATCGCCAATTGCAAGAATTTTTATATGCCACCGTGTGTTCCCCGATTGGCGACTCCCGATCCAATTCGAACAATCGAACTTGCCCTGATCGGACGGACTACGTGTAATCGCAGTGTTAATATTTTGGAGTCCCGACCTCTGCCTTCTCTGATGTGATTGGATCACAACCGTTGATCTCTCGAGATCCAATGGCTCTCATTTATCCCGCCCATTAACCTGCCCTCCTACCTTCGTTTTCCATTCGAAGATCCCAGCCATTCATTCCATAGATCGGACAACCCACAATCAAACCGCCTGGGTCATTCCCCGCCATTACTGACTACGCATTTCCCCATATCGCGCTCCACCTTACACCATTCGATCTTCCACCCCTCCATCCGACGGTCCAGATGCATATCGCGTTATTTTGGCGTTCAAACTTTAATGATCAGAAATCACGCGATAAAAGTGGTTTTGTTTTGCCACATGTCAGTCAGTGACATATATCGCATTTTTTCTGAGGATTTTCTAAACTTCCCTAAAACCACACGAAACCGGTGGTTTTCTTCCTAAAACCACCTTCCTCCCCTTCGTTCCCGCAACCTCCATCATTTAATCTTAGCTGTCCGTTGATCCAGATCTACAACCCATATCGCATCGCGCATTTCATTCATATTCCTTCCATTGGGCGTTCATAGAGTTTCATTGGATGATCCCTACTGTTGATCGCCTCCTGCAATCCAACGACTGTCAGTTAATCGCCCTCCTTCTGTTGGGTCCCACCATCTAATGTGCCCGACTTGCATTCATTTTCGCTGTTTTTCTTTGTAAATCCCCCAAACGTAAACTTTGGGTTTTAACATTAAATCCTATTTCTTCCGCTTAAACTTCTAAAAGGATTTCTCGATGGATCCTAATCGTTGATATCTGGTGTCTGTTCTAATCGAACGGCCCGGAACCATTTTCACACCAGACCTTCATCAATTCATTCTTCCACCGCTCTGCATGGTTCTTCCATCTGTTTTCACCTGCATTCACCATTCCGCCACCATTCCACAGGTCTCCACAACATCCTTCCCTCGCTCCCCTGGATTTATATAACGAAGTTTATTGTATTGTGTAGGGTATATGGAGTGGTAAATTCACTCTGTTTCAACAGTCACAGCCCTGTGACTGAGAGCGCAGAGAGACCGCCACAACAGCAACAGAGAAACATCAATGAAGGAAATTAAGGGATTTGGGCCCCTTATTGAAGATTTAAAGCCTATAATCCCATGATTAAAGGATAAAGGCGTAGTTCGAAGACTAAAGTGCACATAAGAGTTATATCAATGCATTCAAATCAGCAGAACGTATTTTCTCCAGAAAGGACTTCCTACAGCATTCTTGATGCCTCCTCAAGCCCTTAACAGTTTGTACACTGACAGAAGCTTCTTAAATACTGTCAAACAGCAGTAATGGAAGCATGGAGGACCTCCAGACCTTCTGTCCATGTCACTTATTTCAGAATGCTAACACAGAGTACCTTACAGTCAGAAAGGATTTCAAAGAGCATACCCAGAGTTATTTTCCACCCAAAAAAGACTCCCAGACCATACTGCAGAGTACATACAACGATGAAGAGCTATTAAGCAGAGTGGGCTCGACCTTCCGCCTCCACTCTGTCTTAATGAGTCAATTTAATTTACATCTACTTCTACTGTCATTCATTCTCCTATAATAACCCCTGAAGAACATATTGTAAAGGTTGTTGTGCTTGTTTTTGTTAGTGTAGGGATTCATTCGACTATTAGAACAGTTGTTGGGGGAGAGTAGCTGAGTATTTTGTAATTTAGTAGGCTCGGAGGAGAAATTTTCGACTGTATCAGCTATTGAGCTCAGTGTATGTGACTGGTTTTGCACATCAATTAATCAAGCAATTTCACAGGATCCTGGTCTATATTAAGGGTGATGTTTCTCTTACTACAATTGTCTTATTACATTATTCATGTTGTCCATTTATTCTATGCTAAGAATTAGTAAATCGAGCTTAGGATATACCCCTGCATGGTACCCTAATGCCCTTTGCTCTTCTATATTTGATTTTTTCTGCTGGTAGTGAATCTGAGAGCAAATTCATGTAATCTAACTAGTTAAAGATGTTGGTTTGACCCATGCTTACTGATGTGTGAATTCGGGGTTTGCTGCTTCGATGTTCTGGTTGGGTTTAAGCTGGAAGAATTGGGATACCGGGGATTTAGAGTTAGCCCTATCCACTAGGGTCCTTTTCCAATAGATTGGCCTTTCTAAGGTCCCTTTGAGCTTGTGTCAAAAGCATTGAAGGTTAAAATTCCTTCTCTGATCTTATGCCTAGTTCTGTGTTTAAATCTTAAGTGTTTTCCCTTTGAGAGTATGCTGAAAGCAGGCCTGGAGTTCAATGACCTCTGACCTGATCTTAAGCTACCCTTTGTGTCTCTCCATTTCACTCCTTAACGTTCCATTCCACCATCTATCTAAAAGATCCTTTATTATAGATGACTTTCCCTATGGAAAGCCTTGGATAGTTGTTATGCAAGTAATCCCCTTTCATGACTCCATAGCCCAATGGATGGCACATTCTTAACCTATCCTCTTTTGCCGAAACATCTTGCTGCTTTGTTCCTTTCATTCCATAACCTGCTCAGTTAATGATCTCCGACCAACCCAACAACCAAACCAATTTAAAACCCCCTTGTGCTTCATACCTAGCCTAACACCTCATCTCGAGCTTCAAAGATATATATCATTATTTTATTTATGGAGAGATCCCTCTTTGGATCCAGGAGGGCTAGATCCCAGGGCCCCAAAGTGGTTTTGATGTTTTCCGGTCTTTTGGCCTTGCCAATCTGGCCAAAACACTGGAACCCCAACATAATGGCGACTCCACTGGGGAATTGAGTGCATTTTATCTTAGACATCCTCAGGCGCTCAGAATACCCAAAATCTCTGGTTATATTGGTATGCCATTGCTGATGGTGGATAGCAACCTGCTTCAAACAGTCAAATTCATCCACTTGGCGACTCCACACTCCATAACTCTCAAAGACTGCACTGGAGGAAGAACCTGAAATATGGCCAGACCTCATAGAAGGATAGAACATTTGGGTTGGAGTTGGTTTAAAGAATTCATTTTTTTTATCTATCACTATGTTCTATCATACTTTAAGCCTGATCAAGTATGCAAAGATTAGACTCACATTGAGTATGGGGAAGATCTCAAGCCTCAATCTTCAGACCATGAGCAGACCTGTACTCTTGTGAAAGACCTAGTGGAACAAGAGCCTCATGGGGTATCTCTCACTCATAAAGAAACTTCAAGCAGCCATGAACCTATTGTTGCACCACCTACACCCACAAAGGTCATAGAAAGATATAAGCCCCTGGTTTTGCCTCTTATCTTCCAACCCCTTCCTGCAGGACTTACAAACAAGCTGCCTCTTTTTGATGGAGAAAATAAAAAGATCACTGCTGAGCAGCATGTTCAAAATCTTGAGGATTTACTCCACTTGCATGAAATAGAAGAAGATGATGTGTGTATTATAACGTTTGCCTTGTCATTGCAAGGAAATGTTAAGAGTTGGTTTAAAAACCTTCCAGCTGTAAGCAACATCAATTTTCAGCAGTTTGCACAAGTTTTCCTTGATAGGTGGGTAGTCCCGGTAAATGTCTTCCTCATCCTAGAAGATTACCAGAACTTGAGAAGACAACCAGGAGAGACAGTACAGAAATTTTCAGCCAGGTTTAATAAGGTATACAATGAAATACCTTCTAACATAAAATCACCCTTGGGATGGGCCCATATTGCACTATCCAAATTCTTTTGACCCTGAGGTGGAATTCCATATAAGAGAAAGAGAGCCTTCGAGCCTGGAAGAAATGCAGAGCATAGAAATTACTGTCGAGTACAACATAAAGTGCAGGGAGGAAATATTAAAAGCTATAAAGAAGGACCGAGTAGAACAAAAAGGCAGATCTCTTTAGAAAACAAGCTAGAAAGAATGATAGAGACTGCCAACACCCTGCTGAACATAGGAGAGGAAGGATATGAGGTTGAAAATAGAAATGATGATTGTAAGAGACCTACACCTTGTCCGCTGAAAGAAAAAACCAGATCACTGCAAGACATGAGTTACATGTAAAGCATGTATGATGAACAAGATTTTAAATCAGAAGATGAACTTGCATATTATTTCGAAGAAATACTTGCTGAGGATCCGATGAATTCGGCTAGTGGCATTACTTATAATTATGATTTCTCTATCATTGATCTGGCTGATGATAATTTTTTCCAAAGGGAAACTAAGCTTGTAGGACCATCATCAGTAGATCCAAGGGAGAAATATCAAGACCAGAAACTTCAGAGAAGTAATGGGCCAATCCAAGATATCTGTGATACTGATGAGGAAAGCGTTGAAAGCCTGAGAGAAGATGAAGATTCAATGAATCTTCACTCTGTTATATATCAGATCATCAGTAACAGTTTCCATGAAGATGGAAGTCAGCAGCTTTCTAGTGCAGAGGATGAGGAAGAAAGACATGAAGAAAATATTGAGCAAGATGAATATCCGGAGCCTTCTCCGGAAAGGGTTAAGGAAATCAACGAAACCCCTACTCAAGAGTATATTAATCTTTTCACAGAGTTCAGTCCACTCCAGCAGAACCTGTCAAGGTTACTAGAGGACAACACTGCCAAATATGATGAGTCCTCCAGTTTAGGCTGCAGGGAAGACGAGGGAGATCTTCTTTCCCACAGACATCTTTGTCTTAATCCAGTGGAAGAAGATGCATGCCTGGTTGACACTTACCTGCCACATACTCCCAACCAAGAAAAAGAGGAGTGTGGTTACAGAGGCCACACTGCAGATGTAGTGATTGACACTGTCAAGGATGCAGACAGCCTAAAAGTCATGGAAGGCTTCAAATAAAAAGGTTTATATCATGTTTTCGCTAATCCTATGGCAGAGTATATGGAGGCCCTGATTTGCTCAAATTCTCCAGCATTGATCCTTCACGGGGGCTGAATTCATCAGGAGTGGTCACCACTGATGGTGACCTCAGTTTTGAAGAACCACACGTAGAGCACCCTATGGTTGTCTCTGATGAGCATTCAGTGTTTCTATCATTTTTTGTTACTGATTGACTGGCTGCATTGACATTATTGTGTCACCTAGAACATCAGAGATTTCCAGATAGAGTAGGGTAGGTAGGAAAATCTCAAATAAAGCTCAGTCAGTGAGCATTTAGTTAGTGGTTTTGAATTTTTGCAAGGTTTTCAGTCCATGAATAGTTTTGTATTTATGCCATGGCCCACAGCATGCCAGACAGTCTAATCCTGGCTTGACTGTTTTTCAATTTCTGTCTTAGAATGTAGAGAAGAAATCTGCTAGACAGTTTAATCCTAGCAGATAGTAGTTTAGGTAGAGAAACTATGAGACCAACAGTTTAATCTGGTCTCATGGAGTAATAAGGGTAGAATTAGAATAGGTTTATTTTCTTGTTTGTAAAAAAATTGATGAATGTAAAGGGTCTGCAAGTCCAAATGCACCCAGAAGAAAAAATGTTAGGACAACAGTATGGGTAGGTATTTGCTCGGGAGAATATTACTGCTGATATAATGTCTTCATGATTTGTGGCAGTTGATCCAAGAAAAGAAAGGGATGTGTCAAGCACTAGGCATCTGGCCTACCTCCCAAAGATTATTTTCCGAGGTTCTTGACACCTTCAAGAAGATGCCATCCCCATGTGGAGCCACTGTTAGCCACCTATAAATTTTTTGAAAAGCAAACAAGTGGCTAAATTGTTCTTTGAACCTTCAAGAAATACATTTCCTCTTAAAACATATCATTCTTGAAGCCTCCTGTGCCATTTTCCCTTTGAACAATCTTCAGTGTTGTTTCCATTATAAAGCCTCCCTGTTTGTGGAAGAAAATGCTCAGAAGCCTCCATTTCCCATTATTTCATTTCCACTAAGCCTCTATTTTTATCACCTTTTTCCCCTTTCAAATTCCCTCACTAACCCTCTAAATCATCCCAATTCCCTTTTAAACCTTACAAATATTCTTTGTCTGGCTTAAAAACCCCTTATTCCCTCTACCGAATCCCTCTTTTGGCCTTAAAAAGCACTAAAATTAAGCCAAAAACCCACTTTTCCATATAATAGGCTTAAGCCCCTTTCGGCCAGCCCCTTAACCACTTCCCCACCACGTGACCCGCGCCCAGAAGAAAAAGCTACAGCCCTGGGTGCTAATCGCAATCGTAACTTTCATTGTGCGCATTTTCCTTTGTTAATTCAATTTCTTCCGATGCGAGGTCTTTTGTTCTAATAGACCTCCGTCGCTTTCTCCGCCGTTGATCTATACATTTCTAACGACCCTGATATAATCGCACCGCCGCCCCAATCGCCAATCGCAAGAATTTTTATATGCCACCGTGTGTTCCCCGATTGTCGACCCCCGATCCAATCTGGACCGTCAATCTCGCCTTGATCGGACGGACTACGTGTAATCACAACATTAATATTTCAGAGTCTTGGAATCTGCCTTCTCCGATGCGATTGGATCGCAACCATTGATCTCTCAAGATCCAACAACTCTCATTTATCCCGCCCATTAACCTACCCTCTTGCCTTCGCTTTCCATCCGAAGATCCCAGCCGTTCATTCCATAGATCAGATGGCCCACAATCAAACCGCCTGGGACATTCCCCGCCATTACTGACCGCGCATCTCCCCATATCGTGCTCCACCTTACACCTTCCGGTCTTCCACCCCTCCATCTGACGGTCCACATGCATATCGCGTTATTTTGGCATTCGAACTTTAATGATCAGAAATCACACGATAAAAGTGGTTTTGTTTTTCCACATGTCAGTCAACGACATATATCGCGTTTTTTCTGAGGATTTTCTAAACCGCCCCAAAGCCACGTGACACCAATGGTTTTCTTCCTAAAACCAACTTCCTCCCCTTCGTTCCCGCAACCTCCATCATTTAATCTTAGCTGTCCGTTGATCCAGATCTACGACCCATATCGCATCGCGCATTTCATTCATATTCCTTCCATCGGGCGTTCATAGAGTTTCATTGGATGATCTCGACCGTTGATCGCCTCCTGCGATCCAACGGCTCTCAGTTAATCGCCCTTTGCCCGCTGGGTCCCACCATCTGATGCGCCCGACTCTCATTCATTTTCGTTGTTTTTCTTTGTAAATCCCCCAAATGTAAACTTTGGGTTTTAACATTAAATCCTATTTCTTCCGCTTAACCTTCTAAAATGATTTCCCAATGGATCCTGACCGTTGATCTTCGGTGTCTGTTCTAATCGAATGGCCCGGAACCATTTTCACACCAGACCTTCATCAGTTCATTCTTCCACCGCTCTGCATGGTTCTTCCATCCGTTTTCACCTGCATTCACCATTCTGCCACCATTCCACAAGTCTCCACAGCATCCTTCCCTCGCTCCCCTGGATTTCTATAACGAATTTTATTGTATTGTGCAGGGTATACAGAGTGGTAAATTCACTCTGTTTCAACAGTCACAGCCCTGTGACTGAGAGCGCAGAGAGACCGCCATAGTAGCAGCAGAGAAACATCAGTGAAGGAAATTAAGGGATTTGGGCCCCTTATTGAAGATTTAACGCTCTTAATCCCATGATTAAAGGATAAAGGCATAGTTCGAAGACTAAAGCGCACATAAGAGTTATATCAGTGCATTCAAATCAACAAAACATATTTTCTCCAGAAAGGAATTCCTACAACATTCTCCATGCCTCCTCGAGCCCTTAACAATTAGTACACTGACAGAAGCTTCTTAAAGACTGTCAGACAACAGTTATGGAAGCATGGAGGACCTGCAGACCTTTTGTCCATGTCACTTATTTCAGAAGGCTACCATAGAGTACCTTACAGTCAGGAAGGATTTCAAAGAGCATACCCAGAGTTATTTTCCACCTGACAAAGTCTCCCAGACCATACGACAGAGTACATACAACGATGCAGAGCCATTAAGCAGAGGAGGCTCGACCTTCCACCTCCACTCTGTCTTAATAAGTCAATTTAATTTACATATACTTCTACTGTCATTCATTCTCCTATAAGAACCCCTGAAGAACATATTGTAAAGGTTGTTGTGGTTGTTGCTGTTAGTGTAGGGATTCATTCGACTGTTAGAACAGTTGTTGGGGGAGACTAACTGAGTAGTTTGTAATTTAGTAGGTTGGGAGGAGAAAGTTTGGACTGTATCATCTATTGAGCTCAGTGTATGTGACTGGTTTTGCACATCAATTAATCAAGCAATTTCACAGGATCCTGGTTTATATTACGGGTGATGTTTCTCTTACTGCAATTGTCTTATTACATTATTCATGTTGTCCATTTATTCTCTGATAAGAATCAGTAAATCAGGCTTAGGGTATACCCCTGCATGGTACCCTAATGCCCACTGCTCTTCTTATCTTTGATTTTTTCTGCTGATAGTGAATCTAAGAGAAAATTCATGTAATTTAACCAGTTAAAGATGTTGGTTTGGCCCATGCTTACTGATGTGTGAATTCGGGGTTTGCTGCTTAGATGTTTTGGTTGGGTTTAAGTTGGAAAAATTGGGATACCGGGGATTTAGAGTTACCCTATCCACTAGGGTCCTTTTCCAACATATTGGCCTTTCTAAGATCCCTTTCAGCTGGTGTCAAAAGCATTGAAGGTTAAAAGTCCTTCTCTGATCTTAGGCCTAGTTATGTGTTTAAATCTTAAGTGTTTTCCCTTTGAGAGTATGTTGAAAGCAGGCTTGGAGTTAAATGACCTCTGACCTGATCTTAAGCTACCCTTTGTGTCCATTTCACTCCCTAACGTTCCATTCCACCATATATCTAAAAGATCCTTTAGTATAGATGACTTGCCCTATAGAAAGCCTTGGATAGTTGTTATGCAAGTAATCCCATTTCATGACTCCATAGCCCAATGAATGGCACATTCTTAACCTATCCTCTTTTGCCGAAACATATTGCTTCTTTGTTCCTTTCATTCCATAACCTTCTCAGTTAATGATCTCCGACCAACCCAACAACCAAACCAATTTAAAACCCCCTTGTGCTTCATACCTAGCCTAACACCTCATCTCGAGATTCAAAGATATATATCATTCTTTGCTTTATGGAGAGATCCCTCTCTGTGTCTAGGAGGGCTAGATCCTAGGGCCCCAAAGTCATTTTGATGTTGTCTGGTCTTTTGGTCTTGCCAATCTGGCCAAAACACTGGAACCCCAACACCCCCCATTGAGGTAGTGAAAAGAGAGGAAAACTGTTGATAAGGGTTCCAAGATTTTTCAAATGGAGAAAAATCATGAGAAGTACTCGATGAAGGGGAAAGAGCATTCCCTTGCTGACCAGCGATAAACTGATTCCCTACTCCTAACGTTGTAAAAACAGGTCTCCATCCTGTAAAAACATTAGAACTTTTACCTCTCGGAAATGGATTAAAACCTTGAGTCTAAGAGGTAAAAGGTAAAGATCCTAAGGAAGGGTTTGAATGAGGAATGTGCCCACTTCCAAAGGGGAACCCTTGAAATGAAGTTGATCCACTAGCCATAGAAGGAATGGGCATAGAGATAACTGAAGCAACAGAAAAGAAGAAAGAAGGAATCCCACTAGTGGGCATTCCAAAAGAAAAGGGACCAGGTTGAGAAGCATATGCTTGGATGTAACCAGAGCCAAACATAACAACACTAGAAGTGATTGTAGATATAGCAATAGTGCTTCCTCCTTCTACTGAAAGAGGAGTCTGAACATTTGCAGCGTTCACAACCGAATCTGTGTTCCCAGTCGTGGCCATCAAAAGGTATGAATATGATGGATAAGGACTTTTCGGTATATGAGACTCGGGTCCAATGTACTGAATGATGAAAGGATAACTAGCAGGAAGAGGAGATGGAAGAGACTCATCAGGCTGAGGGACTTCCTCTATTTCTACTTCTTCTATTGGAAATAAAACTCTAAAGATGAGTGGAGCACTCTTCTTAGTACTGACACCAACATCAGAACCACCCACAGAAACAACAAGTCTTAACAAAGGATCTCTCTCCACTGTGTCCGAAACCATCGGGTGAAAATCACCCTCCAAATTACTCCTACGCATTCTTGAAGAAGGCTCGGCACTCATGGGAGACAACCCACGAAGCCTCCTCTATCGACGAGGAAATCGGTTAGCCACTTTAAGAGACTTATTTTAGACTGAAAAAATATATGAAGCTAAGAAATCTAGGAGAAAAGAGCACACTCTAAGAAGTTCCTAAGATACAGCCATACAAGAAGCTCTCAGGTATTTCTGCTCCAAGTGATGAGGACCGGACACCAAAATACAAGAAAGTGAAATAATAGGACCTCCCGAAAGTAGTCTGGGGTAATTACGACCCAGGCCTACTAGCGAAGGTAACAAAAATAGTTACGCTGACCTCCTAACAACAACCTTTGCCGGTGCAAGTCCCCAAGCTTCGCAAGGGCACCCTCCAAAAGTACTGATGGAAGTGATGCAGCGTCTGTCTTAGGTACCACGGGTATTCCCCCCCGCAGTCACCTGTGTGGTCCCTAGGATAGGCAACTATAGGCACCAATCCATATCAGCAGCCGGGCGGAACGGTCTTAGGTCAAGATTCAACAAATAGGAGAGGGGGTATCTCTCTTCTCTACCTGCACGATCCCTCACGCTTCACTCTTTAGAGGAGAGCTTTCCCGTTCCACTTAATGGTGTTGGATTTAGCTCTATAATAAACTTCTATGTTTAACAGTTTGAGCAGCCTTGGAGAGTTAATTCTCCACTCACCTAATCCAAGGCCCTACAACCTAGCTAGTTGGTGTATGATTAATGACAATAATACAAAAACCACTAGTTGATTTTAGTTATATCGCTTATTTTAAATTGGTTGTTACTTAAGTCAAGGGTACACAAAAGTGAAATTGATGGTGTTTTATGATGCAAAAGAAATCAATGAAAACCTAATTACATGCAAATGCAATGTTTTCCTTTCGATGAAAAGTGATCTCTACACAGGTTCTACAAAACTAATAAGACAAAACTTTGTTTTTTCTTTTTCAGACGCTCACACTTCACATGATTCAGAAAATTACGAAAAAGACTAAAAATACTCAAATGCACTTAATGAAAACTACCAATGATATGAAAATCCTAAGATGCTAACTCTAAAGAAGAAAAAAAGAAGTCTCTAGAAAGACAATGGTTCAATCAATATTTGACAGACAACAAGGCTAGTTCCAAAATAGAACTCCTATGCATAAAAATTCCAAAAATGCACTTAAGACAAGAGAGAGAAATCAAGAGAAGACTTCTTTCCAAATCAAGCCAAGAACAAAGACTAGAAACCAACAAAAAGCTTCAAAAGATGGCATGAAACCGTAAACAAACTCAAAGTGAAAAGCTACGGAAAACACAAAAATGTTTTTGGTCTTTTAACTTATAAAGGAAAAAAGAGATTTCAAAAGACAAATAAAAACTACCCAAGAACTGAATCAAGCAATCATGAATTTCAATCAAAGGCCTCAAAGTGCTCAATCCAACTATGCCACTTTCGTAGCGGGACTTTAAATGAGCAAAAAGAATCCAAAAACTCAATCATTTGGTTCAACACAGTAGCACAATCTTGTAACGAATACCAATTAAAGAAACCAAAAAAGAAAATTTTCACGATTCGCAACAAAACAAGTCTATGAAATCAATAAAACTAAACTAGACCAAGAAGGTAAAAACCGTAAGCGAGGAAATGCATAGGGCTTGAAGGAACAAACGAGTAGAAGCTCGCTGTTTTGAATGTTTAGGACAACCAAGAATCTTCAGAAAAATATCTTAGTGTTCAAGCCGCAATTGCAAACACACATAACAAGGAATTCACCAAATGGCTAGGTCTTCATACAGGCAAGAGAGAAACAAATGTAAAATCACCATAAACACAGTCCAGAGACCTAAAAGATACTACAAGAATAGATCAACACAGATAGACAAGACCACAGGGGTTGAAAACTAAAAATTTCAAATTTTCCCAAGCATATGCGCTTTTACCGTGAGAAACTAGCATGTATACGTGACTGTGACAAAGGAAACTTGTGTATACGCGGGTCCCTTTGAGAAAAACAACATGTATACGCAACTGTGCAAAACAAAGACTGCGTATGGAAATAAAGATGAGGAAAAACAAAAAGTTCAAGCCTGATCAAGGGACCAAGTCTTCTATCTGATTGAAAAAAGACTTGCTACATTGTCAAAAGTGATAAAAACTGTTGGGAACGTACAAGACAGATAAAACAACCCAATTGGGAAATCACAAAAATGTGGTCCCCAGTGGAGTCGCCATTTCTGTTTCGGGAAATGATACCCTAAAGGTCTTGGTTTGATAATCTTCATAGATCAAGGGCATGCCATTACAAGAAGGACTCACTTAACCAAATTTTATGTTGAAAACTAGATACTACTGGTTGCGGAACTTACCCAGAAGTCCCTCGGTTGATGTAGATCCCATAGGGTGCAAACCCCTTGCAACACTTTGTGCTCCGAAACTTGTAAATCAACAAAGAATGAACACAAAAACCTAGTTGTACAACCTATATAGATCCTAGATGTTAGTGAAAACCATGCATAATATCATAAAAGCAATATTAAATGTTCAATTAATGATTATTACACATGTATAAAGAATCATAGACACGTAAACATCAGGAACAAGATGGTTCTTCTTATTATGAATGACACATACAGTAATAAAAATATGGAGAGATCACCTGCATCCTGCCATGGCCTTCGAGCATACTGTCCTCTGGATCCGTCCAACCCTAGCCTCTCAAGAATTCTTCCAAGATGTGTGCACAATAGATGTCATATAGGATGATGAATATCTCAAGGAAACAAGGGTTTCCTGAATATACCTAGGAAGTGCAGGAGGCACGGGAATATCAGACTTGAATAGGGCTCCAACAGAGTATAATATCTATATGTTTCTCTCCCCCTTAGGCCATTCCTTTGAGGGGATTTTATACTCCTTCAAATTAGTTTCTACAGTTGGGAACAGTGAGGCCACGGGTTGGGGTGGTTAAATTACTTGAATAACCATCAACCCTGCCTAAAAAATAGGGAATATATATATATATATATATATATATATATATATATATATATATATATATATAATGATTAAAAAGGTATACGCGGATCTCTATGAATGGACTCACGTGTATACACGGAAAAGTCTGGGCAGAGTCGTGTATGGGTTTTAAGACACTGTTTTTTTTAGAAAATGTTCAAGTCTAGGGGAAAGGGTGCCCAAGGCTAAAGTGTAAATCATCAAGTATACAAGGGTGATAAATGATGCTATAACACAACTGAAAAAATCAGACTACAAAGTATACCAATAACCGAAATTGATCAAACAACCATAAGGATGGGTCGCATGCAAACTCTGTAGAATTTGGTTGCCATCTTTAAAATTAAGGCAGGGGTCTAGAACACGGGAATTGCACCTTGGTGTAGGAATCCTGAGACCAACTGTGCTACCGCTCAGCCAACTAACTTCAACAATCATGTTAAGGAGATGGAGGAGATTAAAAACATTCCAGGTGGCCAGCATACATCGTGAACCTTCTCCCTTTGCCACTGCTCCTTCTTCCTACTATCGTCCGAGAACAATGTTGTCTTTCCGGCCTGCAGGATGCCTTAACCCGCATTCCCGTCGACACTGTTTCCAGTATCTGTCTGAAAATATTAGTTGGATCCCAGCTACTTCTATGGCATGCATTATGATCCGATGCGTGATCGTGCCCTATCCCTTCATGTTGTTGCCCTTATACAGGATCACCCATGTGGTGCATGCACACTGCCGCATGACTCCACAATTCTTCGTTCTACTTCCGTGTGGCACCCCGATCGGGGGTCTCGGTCTCGAGGACTTTCCTTATCTCTATTTATAATGACCTATAATGGGTGTAATTCAATATCCCATGCCCTGTCATATTCGTTAATATCCAGCTGGCGTCCATCGTGGCTCTAGCCCCAATTGGTTAAGTAATCTGCTGCCTCATTCCCAGCTCTTTGCACATGCAATGGGATGAGGTATCCAATATCCTGAATGATCAAGATGATCTCGTGGATAAGTCTAGCAGTCCTCCAACTTTGGCTTGTCTTCTCCCATGGGGTTCCTTGCTGCAATTTTTGTAGTATCCCTGTTGCCATAGCCGAATCCCCTTCAACAATGAGTCTTTGATAGTTTTCTCGAACAGTAATTATGAGCCCTTATTTGACCGCCATTAATTCTGCCTCATTGTTCATGGAAAACCCTAGCTCCATCGCATAAACTCTGCAAACAGAACCTTGGGAATTTCGAAAGATTCCACCTTCTCCTGCCTGTCCTGGGTTTCCCTTGGAGGCCCCATCGTAATTTAGCTTCAGGAACCTTGGTTGTGGTGCGTGGAACTTGTTTGAAGGAAGTAAGTGTTGATTTTCATAAATAAGGTTCATGCACCTTATTACAAAATTAAAATAATAATAATAATAAATAAAAAATAAAATAAAAAACTATTTTGTAGATTTATTATAAATATTAATTTAACTTATGTACTTTTTAATACTAATTGATTTATTCATAAAATCATTGATATTAATTGATTTGTTTATTTAATTATGTTTATAGGTATGACTATTTTGGAATACTGTTTTCATAATTTTAATTTGATTATCAATAATTGTTAGGTGAATGGTAAGAATTTAACCTTCATTGAATTTTCTAAAATATTCTTTGTAGTTATACCCTTTCACCATCTTAATTAAATTGATTAATTGAAGACTAAGTCATATGAACAAATGTCATATGAAATGAATTATGGTTTTTTTAGAATGTGATATTGATTGGCCAAGGTATTACACATGATATTGTAACAAAATAGGTAAGAATATTCATGGTACAATGGGGTGAATCTCTATAAAAAACAAATTTAATCTTGGCAATGTGAGATGTATTATGAGATGTGATTACACATTTCCCCAATAGTCAACCTAGTCTTTTGATTATTTTATTCTGATTCTAAATCATTAAGTAGAAACGAGTTTTTTTTCATAGATATCAACTCAAAGCATTCTGTATATTTGAGAAGACAACAAAGATAATTTACAATTTGGATAGAAAATCAGTGATGATTATGATCATCTTACTTATACCTATGAAATTGTCTGTCCATAATAAAAATTGACATAAAAAAGTTTTCATAATTTAGTGGTTTGAATAAAATATTTTTGATAGAGACTCAATTAGCAATTCTTTCTACCAATTAGGCTTTTATCTTTTGATTTGTGTCATAATTTTAATCTAACCTATCTTCACTCTTTATGGAACTAGAAGATTTTGATATGAATTAAAAGGGTACCAGTTCACTAGTTTCTTTAGGCATACATTTTCTATAAAAAATGTCTTTACAAATTAAATGGCCACATGCTATGAAATCATACTCCTTATTATATGTTTTATTATTTAACAACCTCACACAATTTCGGAATGGCCTCATCATATGGAATCATACTCCTTATTATATGTTTTATTATTTAACAACCTCACACAATTTCGGATGTTCGTTTTAGACCAAGGTGATCCACATGCCACTATTCTCTCTATCATATCTCTATAGCTTACTCTTTCTTATTCAAATCAATTAAGCTTTCTAATTTTAAAATGTTTCCATTCTTTTCCTATGTCATTTTCAACCAGAATTAAAGAGTTTCAAAATAAATAATATATATATATATATTATTTCTTTTGCAGAAGTCTAATTTATGTTAATATTTTGATGACTACTTCCCTGACTTATAAGAGTAGTAATTCTACATAAAAACCAATGAATCAATAACAAATAATTAAATCTAATTTCAATTCCCAAAATTTTCTAAATAACTAAAACCAAGTAATTTAGCCAATTAAAATAGCAAAAAAGAGTCATAATAATTTAGTTAAAAAATAAAATATAAAAATTAAATTGTATTGCTCAAAATAACAATAAAAAATTCAATAATATATTAAGTATTAATAATATATAACTGTTATATAATAACATTATATAATTACTGCTCTACTAAAACTTTAATATTTAAAAAAAACAAAACACCGAGATGACTTATTGATTTGAATAGGAACATACTACAAACTACTCATCTTCATTTCTCTGCACTTGCCAGGCATAACTGACGGAGTTTAAGGTAATAAAATGTAATTATATTATTGCTTAACTAAAACTTTAATATATAATAAAAAAACAAAACACAAAGATGATTTATTGCTCTGAATAGGAAAATATTACAAACTACTCATCTTCGTTTCCTTGGGTATAACTGACTGACCGAGTTTATAATAATAAAATGTAATTATATTCTTGTTTAACTAAATTTTTAATATTTAATATTAAAAAAAAAAAAAAAAAAAAAAAAAAAAACAAACAAACAAACAAACAAACAGAGATGACTTATTAAGTACTACCATTTGATGACTTATTAAATACTACCATTTACTCGGAGTTTATAATGATAAAATGTAATTACACCGAAGGTGTTCTCTTCACTGGCTTTGGTTGGGAAACACTGTTTATCTCAGCCAATCTCAGCAATCCATATCTGCTCAAGATTCGCCCTTCTGCCCTGTCAAAATTTGACACTTGGCGGGCATCCTATCTCCTGCTGTCCAATCTTTCGCTTGCCCATGCTGCTGTCATCTAGTTCACTCACCTCCCGAGAATGAGAATTAGACGACACGCCGATGTCCTTTTGCTCTTTTTAATGAGCAAGTACTAGTTATATTCTTGTTTAACAGAATTTTTAATATTTAATATAAAAAAAAAACAAAATTATTAAAAAAAAAAACAAAACACAGAGATGATTTATTACTTTGAATAGGAGAATACTACCATTTACTCATCTTCGTTTCACTGCACCCGGGCATAACTGACAGAGGTTTACTGTAAAGACGATCCGAATGGAGAGGCAGTGGCTGCTAATCCTTATAGAATATCAGACACAGTTATATAGATAGAGTTATATCGTCGCCGACTTAGCCAATTTAAAGAAATTAGATTAGAAAAATTTACCAGAAAAATTTCACTAAAGACAATTTCTTTTACCAATAATTATATATTAAAAGCAGTTATGGAAAAAGACAAACAGGAAATCTTGAAAATAATTTTATTATAGTTATTCAACAAAAACATAGACATGCTTTGTCACTGCCATTTGTACAGGGAACACAAAAACATCGTTCCACAGGACGTCTTCCCCAAGTGCCAGTAGCTGCAATTAGGCTTCAAACCCATCGCTTCGATTCACTGATTGACATTGGGGCAATTCACTGGCTGACACTTATTCACAACCAATGCTGACATTAATTTCTATTATTGCGGCAACTGTTCAGCCGACAGATCCAACGTGTGCTGTCACTCCAGAATAATGGCAGAAGAAAGGGTTATTACTCGAAACCAGATGTTGCCAAAAGTTCCTCGTCTCTGCATTGTTGGCTCTCTCAATCAACAGAACCTACAGGAAGAAGATTGCCGTCAACATGTGCAAAAGCTCGCAGAGTTTGTGAACAACCTGTTCTTTGCTTCTCCACATCAGCTCATCCAAAGTGTTACCATGTCTGCTAAATTTAATTTTGAATATTTACCAATTTTAAATTTGAAAGCCCGCCTTGCAGCCATTTCAGTTTAAATTTGAAAGCCCGCCTTTTCTGTGTCATTCAAATTTAAATATGAAATATTGCCTTTTGTGCCATTCAAATCTATTGATTCATGGATTCCATGAACACAACATGAGAATTTGATGAAATGAAATTTTAATGTTTATGAGACTAAAATAGTCTATGAGACTTTGAGTTCCCTGTTTTTTGCCTTTTGCATTTCAGTTTTTTTCTTATTCAAATTGATCATGAGCTGGCCCAACTTTCCAACAATCTCATAGTTGAAAAGACGATGCCAAGAAACCGATGTTAACATATTCTCATAACTTTCTGATATCTTTGAACACATCACATTCCAAAATGAAATGTTTTTCCGATTCCACTACCCCAGACGTGCAAATGTACACACTCTTTATTCCCAAGCTTCTTTAGGCCTTTTCCACCATCATGTTTCACACCGAAGATAATGCGAGTTGGTTCTTAATTGAGCATAAGAACCTTTGCCCTCCACTGAATGTTAGCTCCAATGTTCTTTTTTTGTTGGAGATCATAGGTAGGGTTGAATTCTTCAATGTAGTACTTATTCTTTCAACCCAACTATTTTCTTCTTCAATGTAGTACTTATTCTTTCTACCGAACTCTTTTCCCCATACCTGTCTACGAAACTTCTCCATAACAAAATTCTTTAGCTCCTTGCTATTTGTGGGACAAACATTGAGGTAGATATTCCATTTTTGCATCTATCTGCAGTTTTGTCTCATCCATGTTTTCTTTCTTTCACTTATGCATTCCTTGAAGATAATATTAGGTCATCTACCTACTCTTATTTGCTCAATTCTTTTAAGATATCTTATTAGCCGCACCATAGCAATTTCTTCAATGGGAGTTGCTCCTATTTCACTCAACATTATCTCATAAGGTACCGAATTTTTTATTTTGAACTTGTTCATGATCAAACGTTTTTGGATTTTCTCAATTTTCTTCCATTTTGAGACAGGGTGCTGCTAGCCCACAATTCACACCCATATAGCATCATTGGACAAACTAGGAGTCCAAAAAACACGTTAATTGTTTTCAAATCCCATAACTCTGCCTCTCTACATCTGTTTTGAAGAGCATATAATGCTTTCCACCCTCCTAAGATTCTCTTCTTTTTGCAGTACTCCCAATTAAGTTTGTTGTTGTAATTGATCCCGAGGTATTTGTACTCATTTACTTCTACATCTGTTTTGAAGAGCATATAATGCTTTCCACCCTCCTAAGATTCTCTTCTTTTTGCAGTCCTCCCAATTAATTTTGTTGTTGAAATCGATCCCGAGGTATTTGTACTCATTTACTTCTTCAATAATGTTGCCTTCAAAGAAGAACGTATGCTGACTTTGCTTCCTTTTATTAGAGAAAATCATTATCTTGGTCTTGCTAATATTGACTGGCATCCCCACTGCTCTACAAAAATGCTCAAGGGCATATAGGTGCATCTGCAATCCATGGGCTGATTTAAAAATCAATACAAGATCATCATCATATAAAATAAGCTTTATCACAAACTCCCCCAACCGAACACCATCCCCACCTTGCAAATTTAGCCACTCTTCCATTTTATCAATATATAAACCAGAAAGGGTAGGGAATAGAGGGCAACCTTGCTTGACTCCAATGTCACTTCTAAAGCTTTCTAAAATACTTGCTAAGGTTCTAATTTTGACTTTCACCTCTTCATAAAGTCTATGGACAACAACTCTATAATGCAAAGGAATTTCAAGTTCTTCCATTCTACGCCACAACTTATCTCTAAGGACTGTGTCAAATGCCTTTTTGAAGTAAAAAAAATAGCATAATACTTCTTCTTTATCCCCCCAAAACTTTTCAATAATGTGTCTCAACGTGATGCCGTGATCCATTGTAGAATGCTTCGGCCTAAAACCCGCTTGTCTTTTTGCCCTCTTTTCTTTTACTTCTGCCCACTTACTGAATCTATTTTCTACCATGCTGCCGAAAAGCTTTGCAAACAAAGGACTGATCATAATGGTTCTATAATTGGACGGATTATTAGTGTCTCCACTTTTAAAAAGGGGTATTGCTAGGCTAGTTGTATAGTCTCTTGGAAATCCTTGTTGAATGATGTTGTTGAATATTTCCATGATATGTGATGCAAGAGTGATCCTTCCCCATTTTAGATACTCTGCTTGAAGTTCAAACAAGTCTTTTTCCTTTCCTATTTTCAGATTTTTAATTCCAATCTCCACCTCCTGTAATGTGAAGAGCTTTGTAGTTGTGTTGAGCCTTGGGGGAGGCTCAACCTTTGATTCTTTCTCATAGAGTTGTCTTGCATATTCAAACCACTGATTAAGTGTAATATTATTTTCGCTTTTCTTATTCCTTGGTTGAAGTTCTTGCCAAAAAAAGTTTGGGTTATTCTTTCCTAGATATATTAACTCTTCTCGCGTTGATTGCATGAACTCATCATTTTTCCTTTTTAGTATCTGCTTATATAACTATACATTCATTTTTTCCTTCCGTCTTTTTCGAGGTTCTCCTTGCCATTTTGCGTTCCTCGTCAAATCAAGCATTTATAGGAAAACAATTTGATTATGATTTCCTATTTTTTTCTCTTTTGCATTTCTCAAGTGCCCTTTGAAGTATATGTGTTAACTCATGACTGTTAAAGCTTTGGAAACCAATTTTCTCTTTTTGAATTTATCTCTCCAGCATTGCCTTGAAAATAGTACAATTTTCTTGTGTTAGAAGAATTTTTCCCCTTGGAAGTGATTGCTGAGAGCATTGGGTTTTTCTATTATGTTGCATTTCTTCTACCCATGATAACTTCATATAAATTGGGTTATGGTATGATTTTAAGTCCCAATTATGCTCTCCAATCTTAACTTCATCTATCTTTTCTATCAAGCTTTGTGAACAAATCACATAATCAATGACACTTTCCCCATTGTATGTGTTGCAAGTGAAGTTCCCAAACCTTTTCCATCTGTCTAGATCATTGCAAATAATTAAGTTGAAAGCCCTACATAGTGTAAGCAATTACTCTCCAAAATGATTGCTAACTTTTTCATCTTATGAACATCTCACGCATTGAGAATTCTCCTCTTTAGTGAGCCAAATAGGATTTTGATCCTCTTTGCAACAGATAATACTAGCTTGTTGATTTGTTGTTCTAGTATTAAAATAACCCACTAAAAGCACTTCTCCCTGCTGATAGTATGCAACAATATATTGCTTTAAAGCTGCATACGGATCCTCGCTGTCTAGCCCCTTATTTTTGTAAGTTTTTGATACTTGAGGGGCAAAATTGCATGCTGCAATTCTTATGTGATTCTCATTCTCTGATATTTCAAACCATAAATATTGTTTATTTTCATCTTCTTTCATCAACTGACTGTGACAACCTTCCTTTTTTTTCATTAAAACTAGTATTCTCCCATACCCTTTGCCATTTTTTGCTACCTTGTTCCAAATTGCTAACTTTAGATAACCGTCAAACATAGGAGTTTTGCAACCATCATGTTCGTGAGTTTCTGTGAGACAAATTATGTCTCTACCTTCTGCAATAGGCCCTAACCCAGGTCCCCTCCTCCAAGAGTAGCCTATACAATTCCAACAAGCTAAACTTAGGTAGATCTGGGTAGGATTTGACTGCTATGCAGTTTGCCACATAAGACTCAACTTTGAGTCCTCGCCCATTTCCATTCATGTTTCTCTTGTTGTTTTCCTCCCTATTATCGAATTATCTATTTTTTCTTTATTGTCAACTTGCTGCCCTGTTTTGTCTTGAGTCCCAAACACTGCAATAACAGCTTTACCATTGTACAACCATGCCTGTTTCCCTTCATTTCTTGCTGCCCTAATTTTCTTCACTTCTTCCCTTCTCTCCTCTTGTTGTTTGTTGGTTAAATCTTCATCTAGGAAGAAGTGTGAGCCTTTCAAGAGTTTCTTTTTTCTCAAGAGATGGTGTTTTTCTTGCACGGTTTCCATGGTGACTTTATGGGACGAGGCCTCTCTTCACATATCTTCCCCACCCTCCTTTCTTGGAAAATTTACCCTTTCCAATGTAGTTTCTCTTTCAAAAATTCCCTTGTCAAATTGAGAGTACTGTCATTCCTCCCATAATCTCTTATTCCCCTCATAGTAAATTTTGTTTCCCTATCTTTTATTTCTTTGTATTCTCTTTCTTGTGCTCTACAAGCACTTACATCTTCTTCTTCCCCTGTCATTTTGTAACCATTAGTGTCTTAAACTCTATCTATTATTTCTTTTGAAAGCTCTATTTGTTGAGATACTTGTGTATCTACTTGAGTTTCTTTAGAAATTATCACATCATTGTTTGTTGCTCTTGATCGTGTCATGGTTTGACACGCTGTCTTCATGCTTTACCATTCTTGTTTTCTTGTCTCTAGAGCCTCTTGTAACATTGTTACCTGTTCCTTTAAAATTCTATTACCTTCCATTAAACATAGATTTGCAAATGTGATCTCTGAAATTTTGCGGTCCCTTTCTTGTTCTTTGGCTTCCAAAAGCTCCAACCTTGTCCTGGCTCTCATCAATTCTTCGACATAGATATATGATGACCAAGTGAGAGGTGTGGATGTGGGACTGTAGATGGTTGAATCTTTTTTATTTTTGCTGCTCTTATTTATTTTCTTTCTCTGACATTGTTTTCTTTTTCTTTGTCCTTGTTCTCATTTGAGGTGAGCAACCCTATGCCTTAAAATTCCGCGATATTGTTTTGCATTTACTCAAATCCACTTCCCTGTTAAACAATTTTGACTTGACCTAAATGATTGGTTTACACATAACCTGATATATCCTTGCCATTTTCAACCATTGTTATTGATTTGCTTTCCATTTTAAGATGAGAAAATCCCTTGCTTCGAATCTTCTTCGCTAGTCTGCTAGTTCGTTGTTCTGAAAAAATCCCCTGCTTTGCTGGTCTATTGGTTCACTCTCTCTGCTGGTTCTGGTTCATTGTCTTCGCAATTATGCACCTGGAATTACCCACCCGGACCTCGATTACGCATCTACACCTCATCGAATTAGCGCATTGATAAGAAATGGAGGATGATGGAAGGAGGAAACGGGCGTTAAAAAACAATGCGAAACGGAGAAGACGACGATGATGGAGGAAGGAGCGGAGACGGAGGTGAGTGGCCCATTGCGCTTACCTGGAGCCAGAAGACGGTCGCTGGAAAGAGGAAGCCTCATAAAACGAAGTCGAAATCGTGGAATTGTTAGACTACTCCAGAATATTTAATTAAAAATCTTCGCCACCATGAACGAAGAAAATCTGAAATTTTTCTATTGAAATTTAAATTGCTAAAAGCATATATCACATTATATAATAATCCACATTACTTGCTTTGAATTTTTCGAATTGAACGAAACGTTGTCAACTGATCAAATGTTTTTAGTCAGTTTATTTGTATTTAAATAAGGATATTTAAGTTGCAAATGTAAATGTTAACTATGAATGTATGTTGTTAAATATTAAACTTATTTAATTTATTTATTTTTAAAAAATTGTTATAATTTTTTTTAAAGATTTTATTTAAATATTTTTTGTTCAGCTACACTTACTTTTTATATTATATATTTCATATATAATATAAGCTTTATTCTATGTCAATAAAATGAATATTTACATATACAGTTAAATACATGTTATGAAAATTTTATAGGGAAAAACAATAAATAAATTTCTAATAAGAGAAGAAGATGAAGTTAAATTTTTATATTTAATTTTGAACCAATAAAAAAAACCTACAAATCTTTAAATCCATCCAGTACAAGGCCAAATTGGTATATGATATGCTTCAAAATTAACTATTTTTTCCAATAACATTTTTTACATATTCCAAATTAGCAAATGAAATACATACCTCTTCCACCAAAAAAAAAAAAAAACTAAACTGAGCCCCAGGGACTAGCTAGCCCCTTTTCAAAAAAATTAGTTGTGTTAATCTTTATACCAAGAAAAGCCATCCATTAATCCTTGTAAAATACTGTGCATAAAAAATAATTAATATGTAGACAGTACCCACATCAAAATAATTTAAGTAATTCAGATACTTCACACAAATACACCTTTGCGCATGTCTAACGTGATCTTATAATGGAAACACAATGGCAGGGGCTACTATTACTAGAATATGTCTCAGTTTGAATATTTGAGGAGGAACGCTTTGATAACATCTTCATTGTGTCTACCAAAGACACGGATGCATGCCTCCCTCGCATGGATTGCCTTTTGTTGCATTAAAAATGCTTCATTTCTTCCTCCATCAAAAGTTAGAAATTTTTGAACATTCTCGGTGTCAATTCCAAATTTAGGATGTCTCTAGGCATGGTGCTTTGAATGACCTCCATAATTTTGTTCCAGGAAGGAAAGCTCCCATTCAACATGGCGGAAAGGAAAGGCCTTTGGGTTTGGCACTCCTTGGCCACCGACGAAGCCCTTCCGGCGAACGCGGTTCCCACGCCCCCCTCCCCAAACCTCCGTTATCGTTACCGTTTGAATGTTTTGTTAGAAAATTATATATTACAGAGTAATGCAACACATAAAATATGTAGAAAATACAAGCACACAAAACACATAAAACCAGAGAGACACAGATATACGTGGTTCACCCAGTTTGGGCTACGTCCACCCCCAACAGCCAGTTCTTCCTTTCTATTATCCAACAAAATGAAGAGACAAAACCTACAGCAGATCCACTGTAATATCCTTTGTTCTCTCTCACAATATCCCTATCTGTTTCCCACTCAGAGAATACACATGTAATACACAGCCACAATACAATACCCTCATACAAAGAGAGGGGTTTCCTTCTAGGGAAAAAAACCATAAACTAAACATAACTTCTACTATCAGATCATCTACCTAATGAACGGCCCAGATTGACTAGAAATTACTATACTTTTACAAGGCAATTTTACATCTGTTTTTAGCTTTGGGGGCGCTGCTCCTGAAACCCCCCGCCAGGGGGGGGCTCCATAAAGTCGCTACTGCCCCCCTCTGGACCCCCCACGGCAGCGATTAATTTACGGGTGGCGTTGTCGCCCCATTTAAGGTACAGGGATCCAATGCTGTGATACAAATTAAACAAGATAATCAGGCTCCACACCCAACAATCTCCCACTTGGAGACTGATTGTAGCAACTCCACCACTACTTCATTTGCTGGAAAATGACTCCTCTTTGGACCTGGATGTTTCTCATCTTCATCGTCATCCTTGAAGACCAATTGAAATTAAGCACATTCTCAGTTTCTCCTTGGTTACAACTTTTGTTAGCATATCTGCAGGATTCTGGCTAGTGTGTATCTTTTCCAGCTTCAACTCTCCATCTTCCAATACTGACCGTATGAAATGGTACTTGAGATGTATGCGTTTAGTCCTAGAATGGAATGCTGAGTTCTTTGTAAGATGAATGACACTTTGGCTATCATTGTATAGCATGCCCATATCATGCTTCTTACCCAATTCATCCATAAACTTTTGTAACCAAATCATTTCTTTACTAGCCTCTGTAGCAGCAACATACTCTGCTTCTGTTGTTGAAAGTGCAACAACACTTTGGATTTTTGAAACCCAACTGACAGTTGTTCCACCTACAGTAAATGCATATCCTATAGTGCTCTTTTTGTTATCTCTGTCACCTACCATATCTTCATCAGCATATCCCTGTAGAGCAATGTTTGAACCACCAAAGCATAATGCTTGATTTGTGGCACCTCTCAAATATTTGAGAATCCATTTTACTGCCATCCAATGTTCTTTTCCTGGATTATTCATGTACCTACTTACAACTCCCACTGCATGTGCAATATCAGGCCTTGTGCAGACCATTGCATACATTAAGCTTCCAACTGCTGATGCATATGGAACTTTAGACATATAATCCATGTCTTCTTGAGTCTTTGGGCACATCTCCTTACTAATTTTGAAATGGCTAGCAAAAGGTGTACTAACTAGTTTTGCATTGTGCATATTAAATATTTTCAACACCTTTTGTATGTACTCATTCTGAGACAGTGTTAATTTTCGATTTTTCCTATCTCTGGTTATTCTCATACCAAGGATCTGTTTCGCAGCTCCCAAATTCTTCATTGCAAATGAATTTGCCAATTTTTGTTTGAGCACATTTATTTCCTGCATTTTAGACCCTGCAACAAGCATGTCATCTACATACAATAACAATATAATATAGCTGCCATCATTTTGCTTTTTTAGATAAACACAATGATCAGAGTGACATCTAGTATAACCTTGTTCAGACATAAACTTGTCAAATTTTAGATACCACTGCCTTGGAGCCTGTTTTAAGCCATACAAGCTCTTCTTTAACCCGCACACCAATTTTTCTTTCCCTTTGACCTCATATCCTTCTGGTTGCTGCATGTATATCTCTTCCTCCAAATATCCATGGAGAAATGTTGTCTTTACATATAACTGTTCAAGATGTAAATCTTCCGCTGCTACAAGACTTAAAATAGTTCTGATTGAAGTCATCTTAACAACAGGAGAAAACATTTCATCAAAATCAATACCTTTCTTCTGTGCAAACCCCTTCACCACAAGTCTAGCTTTGTACCTCTGTTTTCCTCCATCTTCTTCCTTTAGCCTGTAAACCCATTTATTCTGCAATGTATTTTTACCTGCATGCAACCTGACTAAGTCCCAAGTCTGGTTATGCATTAAGGAGTCCATCTCTTCTTCCATGGCTAGCTCCCACTTCTTCCTGCTTTCAACTTTCATTTTTTCTTCATAACATTCGAGTTCACCAGAATCAGTCAGCAATAAATAATATAATGAAGGAGAGTATCGTTCAGGGGGTCTACTTATCCTGGTAGATCTTCTAACAACACTTTCAGGTGTTTGAGGAGCTTGTTGCTGTTGTGGTGGTTGTTGCTGATGTGGTTGTTGATTATTATTATTTTCAGGCACCTTTACTTTTTCAGTTATCTCATCAAGAACTGTGTATTCCTTTCTTTCTTTTTCTTGTTTCTTTTACTGCAACTGATTCTTATACAAGACCTTTTCATTGAATATTACATCTCGACTCCTAATGATTTTGTGATTTTCATAATCATATAAGCGATAACCAAAATCATTAACACCATATCCAATAAAGGTACATTTATTTGATTTTGTCTCAATCTTTGTTCTATTTTCTTTATTAATATGGACAAAGGCCTCACAACCAAAAGGCTTTAAAAAAGAGTAGTTTATCTTTTTACCTGTCCATGCTTCCTCTGGAATACCACCATCCAAGGAACTTGAAGGCCCTCTGTTTATTAGATAAACAATAGTATCTACAGCATCTGCCCAAAATTGTAAAGGCAATCATGCATGCAATCTCATGCACCTTGCACGCTCCATGATTGTTCTGTTCATCCTTTCTGACACACCATTTTCTTGTGGTGTTCTTAGAACTGTCTTCTCTCTACGAATTCCATGCTCTGAACAGTACCTATCAAACTCTTTGCTGCAATATTCACCTCCATTGTCTGATCTGAGACACTTCAAATTCTTTCCTGTCTCAATCTTAACCAAAGCTTTCCATTTCTTGAAAGTATCAAATACATCATATTTATTTTGAATACAATAAATCCAAGTTTTCCTAGTTGCATCATCAATAAACGTAGCATAATAGTGAGAGCCACCGAGAGATGATACATGAGCAGGTCCCCATACATCTGTATGCACAAGCTCCAATTTTTCGCTCTTCTTTTCTTTCCCAACTCTGAGAAATCTGACTCTCTTTTGTTTTCCATAAATGCAATTTTCATAGAAATCCAAATCAACATTCTTCAAACCTGGCAACAAATTTCTTGAATGAAGAATCTTAATCCCCTTCTCACTCATGTGTCCAAGCCTATGATGCCATAATGCTGCATTTTCTCCTTTGGAAGTTAAAGCATTAACGGAGTTATAAATACCATTGCATAAATACAATGTACCAACCTTTTCACCTTTTTCTATTATCAGGGCTCCTTTGGTGACCTTACAAGCTTTATCTGTGAAAGTTGTCACACAACCTTCATTGCCTAACTGCCCTGTTGAAATTAGATTTTTATTTAGATCTGGAACATGCCTTACCTCCTTTAATAGCCATTGGTTTCCATTCTGATGTTTTACAAGAACCTCACCCATTCCAACAATTTTACAGGGTTTATCATCACCCAAATGGACTTGTCCAAAATCTCCTTGAACATAGTCATGAAAATATTTCTTATTAGGTGTGGCATGGAATGAGGCCCTTGAATCTACTACCCAAGAATCAGTAACATTTTCGAAAGAAAGAATCAAAGCATCTTGTAACACATCACCTGTCACATTTGCTTCATGATTTTTTTCTTGTTGTGCGTCTCCTTCTTTTCCCTTCCGAGATCTACAGTCTTTCTTTAGGTGTCATTTATTTCCGCATTTCCAGCACACTATCCCTGATCTGGACTTGGATCTACCTTTTCTTGATTTACTGCGATATCCTGAGCTCTTTCCTCTTTCCATTCTCCTTCCCCTAGACTCTGCACTCAAAGCATTACCCGATGTCTCACCGGAGCTTTTCCGTCACATTTCCTTGCTAAGGATAGCACCAACAACATCATCAAACTTTAAAGTACTAGATCCAGATACAAAGTTACTAATGACCATTACTAAACCATTCCAACTCTCTGGCAATGAGCACAAGAATAACAGAGCTCTAACTTCATCATCAAAGTTTACCCCTACAGAACTTAACTGACTGGTAACTGTATTAAAATCATTTAAATGGTCTGCAACATATCCACCTTCCGACATCTTCATATTAAATAGTCGTTTCATAAGAAATACCTTGTTTGAGGCCGAGGGTTTTTCATATAGTTTTGCCAATGTCTGCATCAAACCCTCTGTTGTTGTTTCCTTAGAAATATTGAAGGCGACTGACGCCGCAAGGCACAACCGTACTGTTCCGAGTTCCTTTCTATCGAGAATGTTCCATTCCGCATTTGTCATGGTCGTCGGCTTCTTTGTTTTTTCGCTCAATGGTAGGTACAGATCTTTATGATACAGATAATCTTCCATCTGCATCTTCCACAGCGCGAAGTTTTGGCCGTTAAATTTCTCAACCCTAAACTTACCATCTTCTGCCATTGCTCCCATTCAAACCAGGAACCCTTCTTTCCTGCTAATTTATCAGCCAAATATACCTTCGGCTCTGATACCAGTTGTTAGAAAATTATATATTACAGAGCAATGCAACACATAAAATATGCTGAAAATACAAGCACACAAAACACATAAAACCAGAGAGACACAAATATACGTGGTTCACCCAGTTTGGGCTACGTCCACCCCGAACATCCAGTCCTTCCTTTCTATTATCCAACAAAATGAAGAGACAAAACCTACAACAGATCCACTGTAATATCCTCTATTCTCTCTCACAGTCTCCCTATCTGTTTCCTGCTCAAAGAATACACATGTAATACACAGCCACAATACAATACCCTCATACAAAGAGAAGGGCTGCCTTCTAGGGCAAAAAACCCTAAACTAAACATAACTTCTACCATCAGATCATCCGCCTAATGAACGGCCCAGATTGACTAGAAATTACTATACTTTTACAAGGCAATTTTACATCTGTTTTTAGCTTCAGGGGCACTGCCCCCGAAACCCCCTGCTGGGGGGGGCTCCATAAAGTCGCTGTCGCCCCCCTCTGGACCCCCCACAACAGCGATTAATTTACAGGTGGTGCTGCCGCTCGATTTAAGGTACAGGGATCCAATGCTATGATACAAAGTAAACTAGATAATTAGGCTCCACACCCAACATGTTTTCGTTACAGTTTTTAGTCATCGTTACCATTTCTCATCACCTATAGACGACTCCAAAAATGAATGCACGAAACTTCCCGCATTCCTTCGAATTTTCAAATGAAGTATCCCCTAGTTACAGACCCCTGATTCGAATGAATAGGGAGTGTATCATCCCACCTTAGACCTGCAAACCTTTCGACGGGAAGACGCTCGTCGAGGTTCCATGAACCAACGCTACTGTGAATGAAAACCCGAATGAAGGCACTCGCCCAAGTGCCATGAAACAATGCTTCTATGAATGCAAACCCGATATAATTTGACACAAGTGTTTATGCCCTTGACAATGATGATAAGAATGAATGGATTTTTTAAGTGATAATGTTTGTTTTTTTTAAATGAGAATGTCTGTGTTTTTTTAAAGTGAGAATGTCTTTTTTTTTGAAGTGAATGTCTGCTTTTTTGAAGTGAGAATGCCTGTTTTATTTTAAGTGAGAATGGTAGCATTGTTTTCATTAGAGAAAATATATTCCCAATTAACATTACATTATCAGACCGATTTTATTTTTTGACCACGACTAGAACCCAATTTATTCATACCATTTTATAAGTGAGAATGTCTGTGTTTTTTTTAAGTGAGAATGTTTGTTTTTTTGAAGTGAATGCCTGATTTTTTGAAGTGAGAATGCCTATTTTTTTAAAGTGAGAATGGTAGCATCGTTTTTATTAGAGAAAATATATTCCCAATTAACATTACATTATCGGACCCATTTTATTTTTTTGACCAGGACTAGAACTCAATTTATTCAGACTATTTCAACCTAATTTATTCATACCATTTTATAAGTGAGCACATGTCAACTTGCTGGACAACCATTGCACTAACTCACTGGTTAACCATTGTGGAAACTCGCTAGTTAATTGTTGCATCAACTCATTAGGTCAGAAAAATGGTAAATCAAGTTAGATGGGAATCAATAATTTCCCTTCCAGTGCAAAACCCTAAAGAAAAGCTCAACTTCTCTAGAATGGATTTAGATTGGTCTCTTGTACAAGGAAAACACATGGAATCCTTTGATCGGATTACAAAAATCCCTTCAACTAGAATTGGAGACTTTATTAGAGGAGAGGAAATGAACCCAGATGCTCCATGTTATTTCACCCGGGTACAAAATAAACGCCTAGGCTCAAGGCCTACTAATTCCTTTCTATATCAAGTTTAAGTTTTTTTAGAGATCCATTGTATAGATGTTAGTATTAATAGTGCTCCATCAGTTTTCATGGATTCAGATGTATTGAATTTTCAATTTTTTTTATGCAACTATGCTTCTTCATATGACCCCAATGACAGAAGGGGACAAGATGAAATGAAGCGAAGATACTCATTTGTGAAAAAGAGGGGATGCCAATGCCATTTCATTGTAAAAATTATGGTTCAAATCCCTGAGATTGTGATAATAACATATAACATGTATGAGCATGTAGATAGCTAAGGATGGCCTTATCATGGCCAGCAAGACCCCTCGGGTCATGCTAGGGTGCTGCATCAACCAATTTTATCAAGGGACATGGTTTCCTTTGTTGAGAGTTGTTTCTTATTAGAAGTGCCAGTTGACTCGGTTTGCAAAATGCATGTTAAAAAATATATTGACATGGATGCTGCAACTTGATATAGGGATTTCGTTTTGTGTAGGAAAGATGTTGTTAACATATTTAATAGTTAATGAAAGGAAATTATCAATTGCGGAAGAAGGACGAAATGAGTGTGAACCTTTGGTATAGGAAACACCCAGATGATTTTTTCTTTTATCAAAAGCCTAATGGTGGAGATATCCTTTTTATAGTTGGAATTTAGACAAAGTGGATGTTGGAGACCACGGTGAAGCTATCAAATAATATCCTAATAGCCATAGATTCAAAATTCAACATGAATAAGTATGGGGTGAGTGTATTAAGAATGATTGATCTATTACAATAATTTGATTAATAATGATTGATGAGCTGAAGTTGAATTCATATGTTTTTTGAATGTGATAGTATCAGTTGTACACACTCGTGGTGTTTGATGAGAAACAAAGTGGGGTGCCAGTTGCATGGGTTTTGGATCACGTAATACATCATATAACATTTCACTATGGTTGGAGAAACTCATGCATAGGTGCCATCAAGTTTATCATAGTTTGAAAGTTAATGCTTTCATGGTTGATGGGGCATTGGCTGAAATTAGTGCTTTATGGTAACTTCAATCTTCTTATTTTACAGTACAACTTGTATTTATTACAAAAATAACATGCTTGAAATGAATTGAATGTGGCATAAGAATCACAAGGTGTAATGTTATCTTGTGTGTTTGGCATGTACATCGAGCATGGCTAAAAAATGTGAATCGATTGGTCAATATTCTAGAAATAAAAAAATAAATGTTTAGTGATTTGTGTTTAATTATGAATTATTGTTCTAGTGTTGAAGTGAGAAATGCAATTAATGCTTTCTTCAAAAAAAATTCTAATGAGGAGAAGTTCCTAGACTATTTCCACAAGACTTGGGTTGCTGGTGACAATATTTGTTAGTTGAAAATCTCTAATTTACATTTATCTTTTTAGTATTCATATGGGTGAAATATCTTCATTAACCCAAATTTTATGCAATTAGAGATGTGGGTCAAAGGTTGTTGGGATTTTCCCCATGTAAATCAAGAGACAAACAATGTTTTGGAGTCATATCACTGTTACCTAAAGACAAAATTTATATCTGATAGAAGAAATAAATGTTCTCGTAGGATGGATTGGTTGATATATGTCCTTCTAACAAATGTTTAACCCTATTATCGGTTTAAGGAAATTCTATAAAAGGAAGGATTTTTGAATAATTACAAGAAAAATAAATAGTTGGAATCATAAATGGAAAAAGAAAAAAGAATTCTAGATAGTGATTGTAGCCCTCATGAGAAAATATCTCATGATTTTTGGGTGAGGATTCAGTCTAAACTTAATAAGAAATATCTTTTCACTTGTCACCACAAAAATTTCATAACTTGTGATTTCCCATGGTCTATTCGTGGCAACATATGAAAGCATGCCATAAAGGTGGGTTGGTTGTGTTCTCGTTCAATGGCTTCAAACCAATTACAAAATCATCAAAGCACAAGTGATTCATACAATGACCCTCCTGAGATAAATATAGAGGAAACATCGGATCTTCGTGAAGATGTAAACACATCTACCATGGATAGTCACAATGTTGATGTAAATGTTGAACAAATTGAGATGACCAAGGAGGAGTTATTTGGCTACATAGACCTGGTTCAGAAAATTCCTCCTGCTACTTTAATCAAGATTGAACAGTTGATTGCTTTATTTAAAATTTTTTTGGATGACACAAACAATCTTCGTATTATGGATTATGAAATCACGTGTGGTTTGGGTGCTTTTGAGTCATCTTTGAAGAGGAAGAAGAGTTTCTTAAGCCCCAAAAAGAGAAGAAAAAAAAGCCAATAAATGCGATTGGAAATTGACTTGAATATCCTGGCAGATGAAGATGAACCATTTTTGTTTGAACAACTCAATAAGTGAGGTCACCCACACTCCAACAATGAATGATTTTCCAGGTTTCTTGTGCACGATTTTGTTTTCAATTTGATTTTAATATTTATTCATGTATTAGATGTATTATTGTTTTTTTTACTATGTCCATGTATGTTTGTTAGGTGGTGAGGATATTTTTGGTGATTTGTCTAATTTGACGGAATTGTCATTTAAGGTGAGTAAATGACCCCATGAATTTACACTCAGTATTTCAATACATTGATTATTTTGTAATTCATGGAAGGTAGTTTTTAATTGGTTTTCCATACTTGCATTATGCTTGCATATATTGGTGTCTAAACAAGAATCTGATCTATAATTCGAATAAAAACAATGGAAATGTAACAAAATTATTACATGAAATGCAATGAAATTGTAACTAAACATGTAAAACATAATTTTTCCATTTTTTTATAACTGATCAATGCTACTGGTGATATATTATTGGAGAATAATATATATTACAACATCAAAGAGAATGTGTTTGTTGCCTATGATTTCTTGCACCGGTGAGCCAATGTGTCAGCAACGGTGAGCCAATGTGTCAGCAAAGGTGAGCCAGTGTGTCAACAAAGGTGAGCCAGTGTGTTAGTAGCGGTGAGCCAATGTGTCAATTTGAATCTATGGATGAAGGGGCATGTTTATTTCTGATACGATAATTTTTATGAGGGGTAAGTTCATGAATATTTCTGATACAATAATCACTTTGTACTTCTTTACCAGGACGAAGATACCCTTCTGTCTCCATAATTACATTCAAGCATTCAAACTCTTATTTTTTCTTCAGCGTATAGTTCTTTTTATATATCCTTGTTGGAAGCCAGATCATTGGATAGTGAAATCTAAGACCTATCCAGTTATTCCCACACTGTCCCATGGCAATAATATACTGATCAACCCTTGTTAAGGCTATCTTTAAGTTTAGGTAGTTAAATGGATCTTTATTTCTGGATTTTTTTTCTCGAGGCATCCCACCTTGCTTTGCATCCTGCTTGTGCGGTAGTTTCCAATGTTGGAATATGAATTGTGCAATATGCAATGGTCTTCTGCATGTTCTTGACGATATCCTCTGCTACCTTTGGAAAATTGGTGAATTGTTGATGTTATTCTATCACCTCCATAGGCTTGGAATGTTCTTCCCTAACCCATAAAAGGATTTCAAAATTATGCAAATAAATTTTAAGAGCTTCCAACGAACTGGCCTAATTTCTCAAATACGATACAAAGACTCTCAATTGGACATCCCATGTAACATGGTTGGGATTCCATTTTGTATTAAGAGGTACAAAAAAATCATGTTGGTACAGTTCACAGAGCAAGTCTTTTTTTTGGATTCCTGCAGGCCATATATGCATCCATGAAACCATCAGTGTGTCCAACCTGGAAAGGCTTATTTTAGATGATAAAGTATTTTTAAATATCAACAATTTTTCTGCCAAGTACATGTTGTAATTGGTTGGAGGATCCCTGCAACTAAGCACACCATCCATTATCTTCTGAGTTATTTCTGATCATTCTCCAACTTTCTCATATTCCTTTCCATCTCATCCATTATCTTTTTATGTTTTCGTAAAAAAATGTTTTTATATCCTTCACATCTCTTGCAAAGGTCATGAAGTGAGTTTTCATGCTAATTGTAAGGTATTTCGTGTCCCTTATATGAGAATTTACACAACTCTAATTTATCTTTTAGTTCCTCATCCTATGTTTGCACAACAATGTATTTTGTCAGTTTGATCTTTGGTTCCTCATCCTCTATTAGTTTCATATCTGGTTGTTGTTCCTCTATTTGTACAAGTGTTTCTTTTGTTAGTTTCATATGTGATCCTCATTTCTCTTTATGGAGAACTGTGATTTTGGTATGGTCCTCTATTTGAACAACAATTTCATCAGTCTGTTTTTTCTCCAATGGGTATATTTTGTTGGACCCCTGGAGAAGGTATATCTATGACATCAATGGGTATGGACTCTGCAACTTGGGCCAAACAATTTAATCTATCAAAATTTTCTTTTTGTCTGAGCTCATTTGTTAGGGTTTTAACTTTGATATGTAGTTGTTTTTTTTTCATCTCAAGAATCCTATTCTTAACAATTAAATATACATAGGAATAATTTTATGGGTACTTACTATTTGGTTGGTCCTCCTCATCATCCCCATACAATTCTGGTTGTGCAGTTGGTTGGTCCTCCTCATTTTCCCCATATAATTCTGGTGGTGAAGTTGGCTGGTACTCCTCATCATCCCCTTACAAAATTTGAATTGAGGCAAGGCCTTCTGAGGGGTACCATTCGGTTAGTCCTTCTATGTAATCATAGTCATAATTAGGAGAGGGAAGCTTATCAAGTTGCTCTTTTGTGTCTGCAAGGTGGCCTAATCCTTGTTCCATGAATCCTTGATGCATGCATACTTGGTCCATGACTCCTTCAATAAATACATTATGTGGATACTCTTGCTCTTGGTCTTGATCTTGTATTGTTGTTGTCACTTCTAGGAGTTCTTCTGTAACAATAGGGAGGTTTTCAGAAACTACATCAAGAAGACCTCTCTTTCTCCTGCTATGCTTAGGTTTTGGCACTACTGCCAGGCATTTCCTATATCCTCTCAATCTTCTGGTCACATGTTTACTCCCATATATTTCTACTTTGTCATCATCTTCTTGGTGGTCTACTTTCTGTGTGCATTGAACACCAGAAACCCTAGAAACCCTTGTAGTTTGAAAATTGGGCAACTTGGTTGCCATATGGAAAGGTTATATGGGGGTTTCTACAGGTGGGAGGTCATGGGGTAGAGTTACAGGTGGGAGCTCATGGGGCGGAGTTGCAGCTGGGGGCTCATGGGGCGGAGTTGCACTTTTGATGTCATGGGGGAGATTTGCAACTACCATGGTATCCTCTAGTGGGGTGGCAGCTTCAAAATGCAATGGTCTTCCAACTAGTTCATCCCGAGTTCTCCCTTCCCTTTGTAGCATAAAAACCACCAAAATTTTAATGAGGCAATGGTGGGACAAGATTTCGAGCGACCACTTTTATTTCTACACACGTCTGACCATTTGGTCTAGGGTTTTTTCAATAAATAAAGGCATGTTAACCATCCTTTCATGATGCAAGTGGTCTAACAAGCGAAGGTGCTCGTAATAAATCATAGCATACCTTCCTTCGCAAGTGAAAAATCTCTGGACAAGGAATGCATCATCCTTCCAGGGTTCTGGTAATGACTTCCTGTCATATCCTATGCCTCTCCTGAGCAGTTGTTCACCTTCCTCAAGGAATTGCTGCACAACATTAGGTTGGGGTTTTCGGGGCACAAACCACCGCTCTCCCATATTGGGTAACCCTATCACTTCCGCAATCACTTCTTCTATCGCATGCTTTGTTGTCCCTACTACCTTTGATCTATCCTCCCTGTAATGCATGGAAAATTCTAGGGCTATGCCATCGCCATACCCTTGAAACCTGCAAATATATGCTGTTCAACCGACCTATTCAAAAAATGAATTAACTCATGGAAATGCGTCTAGAAATTCTTCAACACTTTCTCTATGTGTTCTTTCACCTCCCATATTTAGTCATATTTTAGAGTGGCTATGGTTGTGTTTTTTCTTTGCAACAATTCAAATGTGGGACAATGGCACGATGGATGAGTTGGGGTAATGAGTCTAGTAATATCCCAACCCGTCGTGTATGGTGGTGCCAGTATGCAGTTAGGTGTTGCTGCAACGACTGCTTCCCATTTGACACAGACAGTTCATTGTTGTTGTGGTTAGGGAAGATTTTTTTTATCATTGTACACAGTCAGAGATTCCCTTTGTACCCAGTTAGGAGTTTCTGCAATGGTGTCCATTGGAATGGGAGGGCCCAACTTTTCCATCATAATAATTTAAAGTTTTATTATGTGCAACTTTGTGGGCCCATGCACCATTACATTGTCTCATTAAATTAATTTCCTTAAAACATATTGGTTACAATTTATTAATTATACTTCAATATATATTATAATTTTTCATGATCATCGTGTTAACTTCCTTTGTTTGCAGGTTGTTCATATTAGTTTCATTGTTTGAAGCCTTAGCTGTTTTTACTGTCATGTATGTCAAAACGTGCTTCAATTCAAATCACCTGATATTGTGGCTTTAGATGTTGATAATGGAGTTAAGGAAACATTCCCTCCAGCCAAGTGAACCAAATCATCTGACCAAAATTCTTCCCCTTAAATGAGGTTGGAGCTATGGATTGGAAAAATGAAATATATCACAATTGAATTTTGCATTTAACCATGTATAAATGGAAAATAATGATTGATCTACAAGCTATCTTGGTTGGCTTGTAACGAAGGGTATCTCACATTAATTTTTATTAAAGGGGCTTCTTTAAGAATTCGAGTTCATTAGACTTTTATTAGAGACTTGTATAATTATTAGAGACTTTTACTTGGAGTCCTCTATTTGATAATCAAAATATCCTTTATTCTGCTATTCAATTTCGGGTTCTCTTTAAAGCGATCTCAATTGATAAAATAACACTTGTAAAAGGAATTAGTGATTCTTCCCCCACCCTTATCATTATTTCCAACAGATAGACGAAATCAAACTGTAATAGTATTGATTGAAAAATACATTTTTACATACACGTACCAAAAAATACCAAAAAATAAAGTAAGCCCATCCATAAAAAAAAAGATTTGATGTATATACCTCCAAAATGGACATAATAGTTGTTTATGTTGCTACAATATATCAAAATAAATAAGAACTCCGTAATAGGACTCCCACCATAGTAACCCCAATAGCAAACACAAGAATAATCAATTCATTAACATACCACGTATATTGATGCCTATCAATGAAAATTGGTGTAGAACATGTTGGCTCCTCCACATATCTTCCACATCAATTTCCATTGGATGATCCTTGAATGAGTATATCATCAACAAACCTTTGGACATCTGATCAGTAAATGATGTTAAAACTAATAAATTTTGTAGCAATATTTTTATTCTTCTTGGTGGATAGGTTTCAAATTTTGTTTTCTAACTTGGTAAATGCCAATAATTTGATTGGTAATCAACTCTGAATTATTGTAAGTGACAATTTCACTTGCACCATAACTCCTACCTACTTTAAGCACATCAACCAGGGAAATATAATAGGCTTCGTTATTTGTGGTTGTCCCTGGAATCTCTTTAGTATTCTGGTATAATTGGCTAAGTGCTTCATTATGAAGCACTAATATTGTTAGTGCATGATGTGGGTTTGGATGGCACCAAACCTGGATGATGAGCAACCATTTTTGCACCATCTGCAAAAGAGGAAAACAATTGAATGGAAAAAACGATTTAATAAAATATAATGAGCATCTTGGTTGTAAAAAATGTTTTTTTTTAACTCCAGAAATTTTTTATATAACCACAAATATAATATATATATATATATATATATATATATACACACTAACTAAAGTCCCCACATAATTTATTGACATAACAGTGACAGAAACTCATTGTAACAGTGTCAGAAGCTCCATGTTACAATGGTGGCAACTCCCTGTTACAGTGGTGACAATGTAAAAGTGAATTTCTGCCACTGTAATAGTGAGTAATATAACCAAAAATAGAATTAGAATCTTGGTAGTAAAAAATTCATATAGCCACAAAAATAATGAGCATCTTGGTGGTAACAATATTTGTTTTCACTCCACAAAAAATTCATATAACCACAAATATAATGATCAGCTTGGTTCTAAAATATGTTTTTTTAACTCCCCAAAAACATTATATAACCACAAATATAATTGGATATATATATATATATATATATATATATACTAACCATTAGCATCTTGGTTGTAAAAATTCATATAACCACAAATATAATGAGCATCTTGTTGGTAAAAAATGTTTTTTTCACTCAAAAAATTCATATAACCACAAATATAATGATCATATTGGTTCTAAAATATGTTTTTTAACTCCCCAAATACATTATATAACCACAAATATATATATATATATATATATATATATATATATATATATATATATATATATATATATATATATATATATATATATATATATATATATATATATATATATATATATATATATATATATATATATATATATATAGATATACACGCACACACAAGTAACCACATAATTTACTGACGCAACACTGACGGAAACTCACTGTAATAGTGGCGAAAACTCCCTGTTACATTGGTGACAACTCCTAGTTACAGTGGTGGAAACTCCGTGTTGTAGTGGTGGCAACTCCCTGTAAAATTGTATGTATTCCCTTGTTGATGAAATTTATTAATATTTAGTCTTTCATGATTTGTAGCTATAATAGGTTATTGTGGATACTTGAAATGATGAGATGAAAGTTGTTATGATCGTCTATTAACTATGCTTGCAATGAAGAGATGGAATATTTTTTTTATTATGATTCATTGTTAATTATCATTCATGTATGAAGTCTATATATGGAAGTATTTCCTTGAATAAAATGTTTCAGGTTAGTAATGTTGTGAATTGGAGTTTATATGTTGGCTAGATATATATAGATATTTAGATATGCTATAATGTTATCAACCTTTACCAAGTCAGTGGTGGAATATAAAAGTTGTGACTATATCACTACTCTAAATGATAAGACTTGAAAATTATTCTTTACTTAAGGGGAATTTCAATCCTCTAGAGATAAGTTAGGACACAAGACTCCCTATTTGCAAGTGTTTGAAGTGTGAAATGTAAATTTACAGTTCTAAATGAGTGAGAAGAAGCTTATTTGACTAGAAGAAGTTGTGGATTTGTAAATTAGAAACATGTTTGTGTTTCTTGATTCATTTTCTTGGTCAAAGGTAGTGTATTGGATAGTTTTAGAGGCCATTGAAGATTTGTAGGTCTTCAAAAGCTTACTAGGCAAGTCTTTTCCTTTTACAGTAAATTTTAGACTTTTGAAATAGGCCTAAGAAGAATTTAAGGAGTTTTGATATTTGGGGATGGAAGTCCTTAGCCTGAACCATTTCTCACTTGACTTGATATGAGCCATGACCAAGACCCTATTTGAATGGTTTGTTTGACGATTGAGCCTCAATTTTTAGGATATCCATCGATTAAATTTGCCCCAAAATATTGATACTACTAGACCCAATATGTCCATTGGTGGAAAAAAGAGATACCTGTCAGTTTCTGTTATGTATCGACTATTAAGTATAAACCTTTCACCTATTAGGTTTTCACAGTATAAAAATTTATAAGATTTCCCCTTCTAATTTGGGAAATGTATGGTGTTAAGTGTTGGAGTTTTTAGATTCAAGTCCTTGGCTTCAACCCCTGATCTCATGGCCTGATAAGAGTTGTAATCTATAAATTATTTAGAAGGGGATTAATTTCCAAGAATATCAACTACTGGGATATCAAGTATCAAGCATCGAGGACATATCATAAATTATCACTTGTTCACACCCAACACCTATATAACTCAATACATGTATCGAATAATGGACATAGAAGGTTTGGTAGTCATCATGCAACGTTATTGGACTTTTTAATAAGAGGCCAGGCATTGTATGATTGGGTATAAAGAGGTTGGAGCTTTAGTTCCAAAATGTTGTTTTGTTTTTAGTTCAAGTGTGTTCCGAACTTCATTTTTGTAGAGAGTGTTGATTTTGAACCGAGCCTTCTCAACCATAGAGGTGTTGTAGAAAAGTAAGTTGCAGATTTTGGATCAGCCCAATGGATCAGGCCACTAGTCTACGGTGTTCTTGGCACCTCCTGAAGGAGATGTCATCCCCAGCTGGAGCCACTGTTAGAACCCTGCAATTTATAGTATCGCAAGGTGACTATGTACTTTCTCTTTACAATTTTTTCTTACTGTACATAGATGTCAATATTCAAAATATTTTCCAAAGAAAGAATCAAAGGAAGCAACGTTGAGATTCAACAAGATGATAAGCTTAGTGAAAATTAAGCACCTTCACTAAGTGGGGCCCGTAGGCTATTTTTAGGTGTATGTCTATTTTTAGACATGGTGAGCATATTCTATAAGTTGCATGATGTTATTTGTAGATGGTTAAGTTGGAAAAACAGATGAAATTCTATTTTTAGAATATTGGGCGAAGTCTATTTATAGATCATCAATCGAAAAATAGATGCATGTTGATTATTATTATCTCTTAATAATAATCCGACAATAAACAACAACTTATTCTCTTGGAGCACTTTATTTTAGTATACAGATTTGGAAAATCAGTGGGCTCAAGGAATTATGCAATTCCTAGGGTTTATGGTGGTTCATGCATGAGGACTCAGTTAGAACTGAAGTGGCAAAGTTATGACAGAGTTGGAAGAGTAGTTACAAGCGTTCTTATTCAGTTTAACTCAGTTAATGGAGTTAAACTCAGTTGAGCTAGTTGTATCTAGTCTAACTGAAAGATACAATAGTGAGAGTTAAGTGAATTAATTAGTTAATTAATTCACAACTAATAACTCACTAAAAACTGAACAAATACAACAGTTAACTACAGTGCATGTCAGTTCTAGTGGAGACCCAGTGGAGAGATAGGTGAAAGGGTGAGATGGACTATACGGTGTGACTATAGTGATGCATTCAATGCATCAGACAGACATTGGAGTTGCCAATGAGGATTGCGGAGTCAAGGCAAGGCCAATTCGAATTAATTCAGGGGTCTTCTTTAGCAAGGATTGCACAGTGGAGGCAGGTTGTCATGTGGCGAGAAATTGGTGCATTGAGATGCAAATTTCTGCATGACAGTGTGTAATGATTCTTGATTGTACTGAGAGCTTGATGTACTAAGCTTTGTATGAGATTATTACATGATTCAATTGATATACATAATATGATAGTTGGGTTTTTTAGCTTTAAGCTTTCCCGTTAAAAAACTTTGTTATGTGCAACTAAATTTATTCACATGTGTTAGCAAGATTGGCAAAGTCCAACTGCAGGGAGAACACTATTTCAACCACTTTGGGATTCTAGGATCTAGCCCTCCTGAATCTGGAGAGGGATATCTCTAATAAGTGCAAAGATGGATTTATCTTTAAGGTTTTTAGGTAATGATATTAGGCTAGTTATGAAGACCGAGGGTTTTGTTTTGTTTTTGGATGGTTGAGCATGATTATTTTTTGAGTGGAAAGTCCTAAATGGAAAGAGTTTCAAAGGTGTGAAGTTGCAAGCAATCAGAACAAGTTTGGGCTGAAAAGATAGATATAACGTTGGTTTTTAGTCCATTGGGATATGGAGTCATAATAGGATTTAATTGAAACAACAAGGTTCAAGAGTGGTCCATGGGGCAAGTCATCTATGTCTAAGGATCTCTTTAAAGTTGATTTTATGGAATGAAATGTTACAATAAGAAGGGGAAATAAAAAAATGAAGAACAAAGAGTAGCCTAAGATCAGGTAAGTACTTTGAAACTATCCCTATTTCGGCATACACTTAAGAAAAACATAAAAGTAATCTAAGATCTGGTAAGTACTTCTAAACTAGCCAACTTTGATACACTTTCAATAGAAAACATCTAAACAAAAAGGGAAACTTTAAAAGCAACTGTTGGAGAAGAAACTAGAGGACAGGGCTCACCATAAACTTCCCTAGCTCTGCTTTACTTAGTATAATTTCAAGACAAACACATAAGATAACAAAGAATGGTCTAAGATCAGGTAAGGACTTTTAACCTAGCCTGCTTTCAACACACTCTTAGGGAAACTTTCAGCTAGTTTTTGGGGATAAAACTAAAGGACAAGGCTCACCATTACTTCCTTAGTTAATCTCTACTTAACATAAACTGAAAATAACATTCAAGAACAACATTCAGCTTAGACAGTAGGACGAGGGAATGCCAGCATTCCTAACTGCTTAAATTGAATTGAATCATTCCTAAACAACACAATTTGGAAGAAAACATATAGATAAAGCTTATCAGTCAGAGAAGGGTATTGATATACAGTAAATCCTAACTCTATGCTTGATTTTCTTTATCAGAGAAGATGGACAAAGTGAAAACAGAAATAAAATAACAATTTACAATAAGAAATAACATCACCGTTGACATAGACCAAGATCTCATAAATCAGCTTGTATTGATGCTTCAAACCAGTTACAGCTTTAAGTCCAATGTTTCAATTCAACAAACATCTTCACTTCTCAGCCTAACTTATCTAATCACAAACATACCTTCAAGAGCCCGTGAACACTATTTACAAGTAGAAATTTCAAGCTCTAGTATATTTCAAAGTTCTGCAACCAACACTTACAATGAACTCCTCAATAAGATTTTATAGAAGGATGAGGAGGTCGAAAGAGAAAAGATGTAAGGGTTAAATTAATACAGATTTAGTACTTCTCGGATTTTGAGGGGCTCAATGGAGAAGTTTACATATATTTTACTGTATTAATTGGTTTACATTAAGTATTTAAGCTCAGTGGGATGATTTTGTTGACTTTGAGGCTTTGTGTCATCTCTGTAGTAACTCAGCAGATATTTTGCAATAAGTTCTTTGGCTGAATTAACTGTTCGACTGTCATGAGGAAAATATCCTCTTTTCTGGTCATTACTTGGCCTCTGTTGAATGCTTTGAGGCTACAGGTGGCTTTCGTAGTTAAGAGGAATTAGTTAGCCTCTAATCTGGCAGTGGAGGCTCTTTCTGACTAATAAATATTTTGATTTGTCTTTAATTGTGTTTTAATTTGGAGGATTAGGCTTTTGATTTTCGATCTTAGTCGCAATCCTCCAAAACTGTGAAAACAATTTTTAATTCTCTTTTCTGTTGTGTTTAAGTCTTCAACACTGATACTCTTTTGTTTGATTTAATTCTCTGTGTCTTGTTGATGTGCAGTTATAAAAAGGTCCATATGGCATCAATGCCCATGAAGCATCGACGAAATGTGAAACTGAACCCTGTGGAATGATTTTTCTGTATGCGCAAAGGCATGGGGGATCGTCATCCCCAACCTTTGGTTTTCCTTTGATATAATGGAAAAACCATATAAAACCTGCAAAAATACATAAAACAATTAAGAAATCCCGCGTATTGGGTAAAATTTCTTTGGAGGCTTTGGTTTGGAGTGTGACCATTGGATGAATGCATCCAACGGCATAGATTTGATGCGGAGGCCAAATGGAGGCTGTTTGGAAAGAAAAATGGTGTAAATTAAGTCAGAGTCGTTGATTGCATAGAGATCAACAGTTGGGAGGAATAATAATATCATAAAGCGAAAGGGTCATTTTTACAATGGGATAAGCGGAAAATGTGAAGAAATACAAAGGAAAAGGGAAAAAATCCCTTGGTGGAAGGAATCTGTGTTAAAATGGAAATTTAGGTTTCAGGATGATCGTGGGCCGTTGATCTAAGATTGGATGGCAAAGATTAGATCTGGAGGGAGGCAGGACCCACAGAGGTCGGGCCCGTCGAGGTTAATATGAATCATTAGATGTACAGGATCAATGATGGAGATTTAATCTGGGTTGAATGAAATAATACAAAGGCAGTGAAAAGGGTTAATATGCGCCATTGATCTGCAGAGATCAACGACTAAGATTGGTCATAAAATTTTTACACAAGGGGTATATGATTTTAAACCAAAGTCGGGAAATGCAATCTGGACCGTCCGATCTGGACACGTGGATGGCCCAGATGCAATCGGAGGCATGCGATCGGCGGGGGGAGAACTTGAATGGCGCCGATGCGATTAACTCTGGGCCGTCGATCTGCAGATCAGATCAACGGTGGAGAACTCATCGGGGGTTGACCAATCGGGGGCGACATAATATTAATGCGCCCAATTAAAAAATACTGATGCGATTTTGCGTAGGCCATCGGATTGGCCCAATGATCAACAGCGGAGAAAAGCTCCGACCAATGAACGAGCGAGGACCATATTATATAAAAAATAAAAATTTGAATGGAAAAAAACAAAGGTTTATGTATCGGGTAGGTGATATATATGAAATGGCGCCCGGTTGCGGGGCCTGTGGTTTATATGGAAAACAAAAGGCCCAGGGCTTATACATAGAAAGGGCCAATCGGGATCCGGCCTTCGGAGCAGGCTTTTCAATCTACCCATTTAAATTTCTCCGATGCAATTAGTGCTTCGAGACTTTAACTCTTGGTCCTGGGCGTAGGTTTATATGGAGAGAAGCAGAAGGTGGGAGTTTATACAACGGGGCTCAATCACATTGGAATCAATGATGCAGGACTTTTCAATCTATCCATTTTCATTAAAAAACATTTTTCTGGTGGGTTTAGACCAAAACTTAGGAAAAATGGGTTTTTTTAATTAACAAAGGAAAAATATGAACGAGGAAGGTTTATATAAACATTAAAGCGCCAGATTGTGGGCTCATGGGTTTATGAAAGGGATCAAAGGACCTGAATGTTATATACAAAGGACCAATCGACATCGGACTTTCAAATAACAAAAAGACTTGCGTTCAATGGAAAATCTCGATTGCGATAAGCGCTTTATGGGTATAGCATCTGGTTTTAGGGTGCAGGCACATGTGGGGAAGTGGTTAGGACTTAGCCCAAAGGGGCTTAATCACACAGTCAAAAAACTTATTTTTTATGAAAATTTTCAAGGTTTTTGATGGATTTGGGGGTTTTGGTAAAGTTTTAAAATGAGTTTTAAACTTTGTAAAAGGATTTTCATGAAGGGAAGAAGGGAAATCATGAAAAATAGAGGATTTTGATGGGGAAAAATGAAGGTTAGTTTGAAGTGAAAGGAAGGGAGAAGTGGTGTTTTGCAGCAGTATTTTCTCTATGAATATAGTAGATTTTCAAAGTTTGAAATGGAAACAACAGCGAAGATTTAAACAAAGGGCATGATGTCTTTATGAGGCTTCAAGAGATAACATTTTTTGCAATAAAACTTGTTCCTTGAAGGCTCCAAAAATGTTTTAGCCACCTTTTAATTTAACAAATTTATAGGTGGCTAACAGTGGCTCCACTTGGGGATGGTGCCTTCTTGAAGGAATCAAGAACTTCAAACTTGCATTCTCTGGGAAGTTGATCAGTGCCTCATCCATTGGGCTGCAACTTTCTTTTCTTGGATGCTCTTCTTTTGCTTCTAAAAATTTTTAACAACCATGAAAAATAATGGATCTTCATCAACAAGCTTTCTACTTACCCAATCCTACTGATCTAACATTTTTTCTTCTTTAGAGTGCACTTGGATTGGCAAAATCTTTTACAAACATTTTATTCTTTTAAAAGAAAAACATCTAATCTATTTCTACTCCTTATTTCTCCATGAACTCAGATTAAACAGTTGAGTTCATATGTTTCTCTACCTAACCTACTATCTGTTAGGATTAAACAGTCTAATAGATTTTATTTTCTAATTTCTAAAACAGAAATTTAAAAGCATACAAGTCAGAATTGAACAGTCTAACTTGTTGTTGATCTATGACATAGAAAACAAGCTGCACATAGATATTATTTTGCAAAAAATAAATCAAAATGGAAGGCTTAAGATCTGGAATTTCAAAGCACGGCCTTCATCTTTTTTCAGCTTTGTTTTTGCTTCTGTTTGAGCTGCTTTTCCTTTATCAACTGGTTTAGATTTTAAGCTGATTAGAACCAATTTTAACTCTATTTTGACTCAGGAATTTAAAACAGATATGAGTCATTCTTTCTTTTGGATACTCAGGTTCAGATTTTAAGCTTGTTTGAACCTTTAATTTCTACCCTAATCTTCCTAACTGATAACCCAAGATTAAGCTGTTTGGAAAATCTATTCCACTAACCTATCAACAGTAAATTTAAAACTGGTTAGCCATGATTAGGCTGTATGACTAACTTGAAGTGTGTTTTTCAGGAGTGGCATTTAATCTTGCACACTTTCAGAATTTATTTCTCTTTTTGGTATGGGGTTGTACCTTTATTGTTTATTACAATTTTCCCTCTTTTCTTTCTTTCACTGTTTTTGAATTTTAGATTTTTTTAACTTTGAATGCAATGGTGGATGAAATATTTATAATGAGAAAAAGATAAAAAGGGTTCAAAACATGGAGTGGATCAAGATAAGTAATGCTTGAGCATCCTGCCTTTAACAGGACCCCCACATAGTTCAGCTCCATTCAACTCCTGTAAGAAATAAGCATTATTACCAGCAGCCGAATGAATGAGATAAGGGCCAAGCCATAAGTTGTAAAATTTCCCATGCTTGCCCTTGTCTTCTCTCCTTGAGTCCCACTTTAAAACTTTGTCTCCAACATTAAAATTGCTAGCCTTTTTTCTTCTGTCAAAAATCTTTTTGATGCTGTCTTGCTTCTGTAATGCTTTGTTGTAAGCCTCTTCTTTGGTTTGCTGAAGGTGAATGGTCTGATTTATTCTTCTGATCATGTCATTATCTTCAGTTTGCAACTCTTGAATCAACTTCATAACTGGTACACCAAGGCTGGTTGGAAATATTGCATCAGTACCATACAAAAGCTGGAAAGGTGACATTCCAATAGATTTCTTCAAAGTCAATCTGTCAGCCCAAAGTGCATGAACTAGCTTTGTGTGTCAAGACTTCTTGTTGTCCTTCAACAACTTCTTGATTATGTTCACCAAAATCTTGTTTGAGGATTCTGCAAGTCCATTACCTTAAGGGTAATAGGCCATGGAATGACCCAATGTGATTTGATACCTGCGACAGAATTCAACCATCTTCTTTGATCCAAATGCTGCTGCAGTATCAGTGATGATCTTGGTAGGACAGCCAAATCTAGAGAGAATATTAGTCTCCATGAATTTTATAATGACAGAATCATTGGCTTGCCTACAAGGGATGGCTTTTATCCATTTGGTGAAGTAGTCTGTGGCAGTGAGAATCCATTTATGATGGGAAGATGATGGTGGATGGATTTCTCCTATGAAGTCAAGTCCCCGCTGTTGAAAAGGAGCTTCAACAATGATTGGATGCAGAGGTAAGGGCAGCAAATTTCTTTTGCCTTCAAACAGTTGGCACTTATGACAGGCAATTATCATCTTGTGTACATCTAGAAAGAGAGTGGGCCAATAGTAACCAGCCCTTAGGTTTTTGTTGGCTGTTGTCTTCCAGTATAGGTGGCCTCCACATTCTCCTTCATGGAATTCGTGCTTAACCTTCTTTGCATCATACTCAGGCAAACATTTAAGCAATATCCCACTTGCATTTTCCAATAAAGACATTTATCTATAATGCAATAGTTTACAGCTTTTAACTTTAGAAACCTTGCCTTTGTTTTTGTCAAACCAGGAGGTGTGTTCAAATTAAGCAAAACATAAAGAATATTAGCATACCAAGAGGAATTCATAAAATGATCTTCCACAATGGGAGTTGAGATTTCCTCTTGATCATCCAAAGCATTTATCATATTAATATCAAGAACTTCAAAATTGGATTCAGCCATTAATCTAGCTAGAACTTGGCCTTTGATGAGTTTAGTGGGCTTTATCTCTAAATCATATTCAAGAATAACAGCTATCCACTTACCTCTCTTACCATCTGGGTCCTGTGTTAGAATTTCTTTCACAACTAAATTTGGGACAAAGGAAATGATGTGTGAGTGAAGGATGTCTACTCTGAAGTCTTTCAAAGCTTTGACCAAAGCAAAAGCTTGCTTTTCCATAATGTCATACTCAAAGGAGAATATCTCAATGCCTTGCTAAAGAATGCAATAGGCTTCTCTTGTCCTTGTGGATTTTTCTGTAAAAGGACAACGTTTATTGTATGTTCTGATGCAAATGAAAAAATATAAAAATCTTTTGAAAAATCAAGACTTATTAGAACCGGTGTTTTAGTTAACGCTTTTTTCACCAGCTCAAAGGACTTCTTCGCTTCCAAGGTCCATTTTTCCCCTTGCTCGTTTTTCAACATGTTTGTTATATTCCTAAGGAGCTCAGCCAAGTTAGGTATGAACCTTCTCAAGAAATTAATCTTTCCAATGAAAGATTGTAGTTCCTTGATGTTCCGAGGATGAGAGATTTGCAATATAGCTTCCATCCTCTTTGGATATATATTTATACCCTCCTCTGAAATAATGTGCCCAAGAAGTTTACCTTCTTGGAGATCGAACAATGTTTTCTTAGGGTTTAAAGATATCCCAAACTTTCTGCATTTCTTGAAAACTTTTCTCAAATGTTCTAAATGCTCTTCATATGTTTTTGAAAACACAGTGACATCATAAAGGTAAATAATGATGAAGTAGCCTAATTCTTCCGAGAATGCTATGTCCATGGCTCTATGAAAAGTTGCTCCAGCATTCATTAGACCAAAAGGAATTTTCACATATATGAAAGTTCCCCAAGGTGTGGTAAACGTTGTCTTTAGTTGATCATCAGGGTGGACTAAAATCTGGTTGTACCCTGAATAGCCATCAAGAAAAGAAATTCTTTTTGAACCAACTACCCTTTGTAATATATGGTCCATCTTGGGTAAAGGGTAGTTTTCCTTGAGTGAAGCTTTGTTTAAATTTATAAAGTCTATACAAAGCCTAATCTCTCCTGTTTTCTTCCTAACCAACACCAGATTTAGACACCCACTCAGAATATCTAATAGGGACAATAATACCAGCTTCATACATTTTCTTGATCTCCTTTTCAACCAAAGGTAACTGAATAGGGTTTATTTTGCGTAGTTTCTGTTTGAATGGCTTTTGGTTTTCCTTGAGAGGGATTTTGTGCTGAATTATTTCAGTGTCATGGGATTTCAGATCTTTGTAACTCCACGCAAAAACATCAGAAAACTCTTTAAATAGCTCTATGTATTTGAGTTTAATGGGAGCTGGTAAAGTCTTAGACAGTTTAATCATCTTCGGTTTTAGTTTACTGCCTATATTACACTCTTCCACTTCAGTCTCTATAGGCTCTAGTTTTGGCTTCTTAGCCACATCGTTAAAATCGAACAACTCTTCTAAAGGAGACAGGCCCTTTGGAAAACTTTCATCATTTGAGGGCAGAGTTTCTAAGTCTTCTGTTTCTATCCCTGCAATCATTTTTGTTGTGTTTTCAGGTTTGCTTGACAATAGATTTATATCAGCAAGCTCAAAATATGGTTCATCTTCACCAAGAAATTTTTCCTCACTAGGGCAGTCTGTCTCATAATCTGAATCCAAACTGTGTAGTTTGGATTCATTTCTGAACTGCATAAAGTCTTCTATTTTTTTGTCTCCGTCGAACACTTGCCAATATTTATCGTTATCAGGGATAGCTGGTTTGAATTTAATCTGATTTGTACATTCTTTGGTTTCATATGGCGTTAAACATGTTCTAGCTGTAAAAGCTAAGCTGTGAGCATGATATTTTTTCCTCTCGGGACAAAAATTAATTGGGACTCCTCAAAAGTTTCAAGTAAATCCACGACATTGTTTTGGTAGGCCCTAAGTCTGGGGTGATTTGCATTGTATTCCCCATTGACCTGCCCAATGATTAGTTATGAATCCCCATAAACTTTAATTCTCTTGGCTCCTAATTTCTTCAACAAATGTAAGCCTAAAAGAAGGGATTCATACTCCGCTATGTTATTTGAACACTGGAAGTTTAATCTACAGGAAAGGCTTTCTGTATGGTTATTCTCAGTGTTGCGTATCCATACCCCTGCACCAACGTTGCTCCTAGTGCAGGATCCATCAAAGTACATACTCTACAGAGGACTAGTTTTGGGTTCAACAGTTTGAATATCCTCTTCAACACATGTGCTTTTGGATGTTTCTTGAAGATTGGCACTTGGTTGAAACTATTTTAATTCCTCAGGTTTTTCAATATGTTGAGGGATGTGTTCTTGACTCTGAAGGTTAAATAGCGATGGACGCATGATTTGTAGTTCAAGATCGGTGTTTTTTTTGCTATTGATCGCGGGTTTAGTAAACTTTTTAGTCATTTCTGTGGTTTTTACCTCCTCCTCTCTATCAGCCATTAAATTTGTTAAAGTGAATTATTCACTGAATGTTTAATCGTTAAACAGAATAAAAGAATCAAGGCCTAAATTTACAGAATACAGAGGATATTTTTGCGGTTTGTCCATAATAGTAACCATGTATTGCATATGGGACTCCCTGTAAAGATTTCTTGTCTAATTAAACACAGGGATGGTTGCATAGGTCATGTCCATCTGCATAGTTCCTTGTAACTTAGCCCCCCAAGACCTTGATAATAACATTCCATACTTTGGGGGCACATCAGCCACAATAATATCCATGACCAAACATTTGGCTGGAATCTGGGCTAAGTTAACGCAGAGGTCTTTAATTAAACCCAAACATTGTACTCTGCTTGAGTCGAAGGAGTAAAGGTCTTTATAAGGTCTGATGATTTCTAGACCCAGGCTCTCCATTACATCTTTTGGCATTAAATTGTGAGAGGCCCCGGAATCATGCATAGTGTTATGTAAAATCTTGTCATGAACATTTAAACTAATGTAGAAGGGAGGAACAGGTCCCTCTTGATATGTACCTTCAATCTTTGGACCAAAAATAAGCTCTGGATGGTCATCATTAAGATTGAATGTGTCATTATTATACTCTATGTTTAAAGCCTTCAAAATTTGGGTCCTATATACATTTTGGGCAGCTAGTTTAGAGAGAGGAACATAGATTTTAATTTTAGAAATTTCTTGCTCTAGGCTGAAAGGAATTTGATTCTTTGAAGTGCTTGTCTCGACTTTATTAACTGCCACTCTGTCAGCAAAATTTTTTTGCTGAATTGTTCTATTTACGTTCGATTTTTTTTTTTTCACAGGAGTACTAGCTGAAGTGTTAGTACTGCTAAGGTCTGCACTCTATTTTACATTGTTTTGAGTGCCTTTCTCTTTACCTTTATCAGAATTTCCAGCCACTACTTTGTCTTTATGTTTCATAATTTTCGGTTTACTTACAGTGTTGTTTTGTGAAGAATTATCAGAGGTTTTGGTCTTGGGAGTTTGTTGATTGTTTTTACTTCTAAGGTCATATTCCCTTTAAGACTCTATGATAACATTTTCCATGTCTTGATAATAACTCTCATCATTATCTCTTTTTTCATCATAGGGTGTATGCAGACCTTGTTTTCTATCATAATGAACTTCAAAGTCATCATTATCTACTCCCAACATATTGATCTCATCATCCTCTATTTTCTCATCTGTTTCTTCAACCTCACTCACATAGGTTTGATGAAAGGGAGAAGTAATCTGTTGATCGTTTTCCCTTGGTCTATTTTGAGGTGATTTCTTCTAAAATTCTGATTCTGGTTTTGATTTCTGTTTTGAGGAGTAGTTTGGTTTTGAATTACTTGTGCTCTCTCAAGAATGCTCATTTTCTTCATCATTGATTCCATCATTCTCTCCATCTTTGAACTGGAAGTGGAAGGTACGGATTCCTCTCTAAAGGACACTCTCTTCTCATTCTTCATTCTTGCTCTTTTCTCCATTAAGTTAACTTCCACAGCAAGAGCCCCTTTTTTCATATCTTCAAGGGTTAGAGGGTCTCTTTCTCTCAGCTGATATGCCATTTCAGGGTCAAACCCTTCAGGAAACTTGTTTAGAGCTAAGCCTTGTGGAGGTTTTAGACCTGGGGGAAGTGCATTATACACACTATTAAATCTAGTGCAGTAAGCTTGTACACTTTCCCCAGTGTTCCTGTGGAGATTTTTGTAATCAGAAAGTATTTGAAGAGGGTTTTTCCTCACTTCCCATTTGTTTAGGAATGTTTGATGGAAGGCTTGGAGATCATTTATACTGTGGGGGGCCAAGCCTTTAAACCATTTTCTTACTTCTCCCCCCAAACTCTGAGAAAATAGTCTAAGTTTGACAGAATCATCATCAATTTCATTTCTGTCAAAGTAGTCATTCATTTTATCCACATGTTGTGATGCGGTTGTAGAAATACTGGCATCATACAATGGTATTTTGGACTGATAGTCCTGTGGAAGATTGACTAAGGGTACAGGAGGGACTAAGGGAGCATACCATGCTGCCATGATAGGAGGTGGGGGTGGATTTACAAGAGGTGGATTAACAAGAGGGAAAGTGGGCTGAAGTGGAGTGGTTTGGACAGTGGATGTGGGATGAACAGATATGAATGGACCAGGAATAGATTGCTGAGCTGATCTTAGATGATGGACACCTAAATTGTGAAGAAAATGTAAATCAGGTGGTGTTTTTTCTCTTGTACCAGGATGTTTACTTGTTTCTGGTGATGAAAGTGAAGACTCAGAGTCTATCTGAATTATATCATCAAGTGACCTAGTTCTAAATGGATTTACAAAGTCAACTTGTGATTTTTGTAGAGCTGCAAGATTTTCAGGAACTGAATTAGCTCTCAAGGGTGATCTGAAAACAATTGAAAATTTTATCTTAGGAGACTTCCTAAGTATACTTTCTAGGTTATCAACTATCTCAGGTGGGTTAGGGTCCGGGTAAGCTCTAGTATGAATCTTTCTAGGAGCCACAATGCTACGTTTTTCAGACCCAAGTTAACAAGAAAAGTTAAACCAGATATGAAAATCTTTAAGTGGTTAACTGATCTGTTTTAAACAAGAAACTTTAATCCCAAAAATCCTCTAACTGAGTTTGAATGATGTTATAATGATAAGAGTTCTTCCTAGTGGATTCTTAAGGTCTGTTTAGGATTGTGGAGTCACCAAGTGGAATTTTTTAGCTCTTTTGGAGGTAAAAGGTTTTATGGTCCACCACCATGTTTATTGAATACCAATCTGAAATGTTTTTGGGTTTTCTGAGTTATTTTTCAGTCCTATTGGTTGTTTAAGAGTGTCCTAAATCTGTTTCAAAACTTAGCTACGGTTATGAGAAAAATACAGTTTGCTCTTATGGCTAAGCTAGCCAATCTTTCAATGTTAGATAAACTCTCATGAGAATCCTAGGGTTTGCCTAGTTTGTCACTAATTCAAACAAGTTTCATCACGATTACCATTGGTTTGGTAGTGCTTGAAGAGGGATATTTTTACTCACGAGGTTTTATAAAGTGTTTAAGGGAGCCTAAGATGAAATTTGACTTAGGTTACCCAGTGGAGTCGCCAGAAGATGTTACTGCTGGTGGCTCAACTGGTTAATATACCAAATGTTTAATGAGTAAAGGGGTTTATGAGATATTTAAAGTATCAAATAAGAAAATAACTCAATCCCTAGTGGAGTCGCCAGAAGATGTTAGCTCCCTGTAATTAGCAAGATTGGCAAAGTCCAACTGCAGGGAGAACACTATTTCAACCACTTTGGGATTCTAGGATCTAGCCCTCCTAAATCCGGAGAGGGATCTCTCCAATAAGTGCAAAGATGGATTTATCTTTAAGGCTTTTGGGTAATGATATTAGGCTAGTTATGAAGACTGAAGGTTTTTTTTTTTTTTGGATGGTTGAGCATGATTATTTTTTGAGTGGAAAGTCCTAAATGGAAAGAGTTTCAAAGGTGTGAATTTGCAATCAATCAGAACAAGTTTGGGCTAAAAAGATAGATATAACGTTGGTTTTTAGTCCATTGGGCTATGGAGTCATAATAGGATTTAATTGAAACAACAAGGTTCAAGAGTGGTCCATGGGGCAAGTCATCTATGTCTAAGGATCTCTTTAAAGTTGATTTTATGAAATGAAATGATATAGTAAGAAGGGGAAGTAAACAAATGAAGAAAAAAGAGCAGCCTAAGATCAGGTAAGTACTTTGAAACTATCTTGCTTTCGACATAAACTTAAGAAAAACATAAAAGTAATCTAAGATATGGTAAGTACTTATAAACTAGCCAGCTTCGATACACTTTCAATAGAAAACATCTAAACACAAAGGGAAACTTTAAAAGCAACTTTTGGAGAAGAAACTAGAGGACAGGGCTCACCATAAACTTCCCTAGCTCTACTTTACTTTGTATACTTTCAAGACAAACACATAAGATAACAAAGAATGGTCTAAGATCAGGTAAGGACTTTTAACCTAGCCTGCTTTCAACACACTCTTAGGGAAACTCTCAGCTAGTTTTTGGGGATAAAACTAAAGGACAGGGCTCACCATTACTTCCTTAGTTCATCTCTACTTAACATAAACTGGAAATAACATTCAAGAACAACATTCATCTTAGACAGTAGGACGAGGGAACACTAGCATTCCCAAATGCTTAAATTGAATTAAATCATCCCTAAACAACACAATTTGGAAGAAAACATATAGATAAAGCTTATCATTCAGAGAAGGGTACTGATATACAATAAATCCTAACTCTATTCTTGCTATTCTTTATCATAGAATATGGACAAAGAGAAAATAGAAATAAAATAACAATTTACAATAAGAAATAACATCACCGTTGACATAGACCAGGATCCCATAAATCAGCTTGTATTGATGCTTCAAACCAGTTACAGCTTTAAGTCCAATGTTTTAGTTCAGAAATCATCTTCACTTCTCAGCCTAACTTATCTATTCACAAACAGAGCTTCAAGAGCCCGTGAACACTATTTACAAGTAAAAATTTCAAGCTCTAGTATATTTCAAAGTTCTGCAACCAACACTTACAATGAAATCCTCAATAATATTTTATAGAAGGATGAGGAGGTTGAAAGAGAAAAGATATAAGGGTTCAATTAATACAGATTTAATACTTCTCAGCCTTTGAGGGGCTCAATGGAGAAGTTTACAGATATTTGCCTGTATTAATTGGTTTACATTAAGTATTTAAGATCGGTGGAATGATTTTGTTGACTTTGAGGCTCTGTGTCATCTCTGTAGTAACTTAGCAGATATTTTGCAATAAGTTCTTTGGCTTAATTAACTGTTCGGCTGTCGTGAGGCAAATATCCTCTGTTCTGGTCATTACTCGGCCTCTGTTGAATGCTTTGAGGCTACAGGTGGCTTGGGTAGTTAAGTGGAATTAATTAGCCTCTGATGTGGCAGTGGAGGCTCTTTCTGACTGATAAATATTTTGATTTGTCTTTAATTGTGTTTTAATTCAGAGGATTAGGCTTTTTATTTTCGATTTGTTGTGTTTAAGTCTTCAACACTGATACTCTTTTGTTTGATTTAATTCTCTGTGTCTTGTTGATGTGCAGGTATAAAAGGGTCCATATGGCATCAATGCCCATGAAGCATCGATAAAATGTGAATTTGAACCCTGTGGAATGATTTTTCTGTATGCACAAAGGCATGGGGGATCGTCATCCCCAGCCTTTTGTTTTCCTTTGATATAATGTAAAAACAATATAAAACTGCAAAAATACATAAAACAATTAAGAAATCCTGCGTATTGGGTAAAACTGCTTTGGAGGCTTTGGTTTGGAGCGTGACCGTTGGATGAATGCATCCAATGGCAGAGATTTGATGTGGAGGTAAAATGGAGGCTGTTTGGAAAGAAAAATGGTGTAAATTAAGTTAGAGCCATTGATTGAGCAGAGATCAACGGGTGGGAGGAATAATAATATCATAAAGCGAAAGGGTCATTTTTACAATGGGATAAGTGGAAAATGTGAAGAAATACAAAGGAAAAGGGAAAAAATCCCTTGGCGGAAGGAATCTGTGTTAAAATGGAAATTGAGGTTTTGGGATGATCGTGAGCTATTGATCTAAGATTGGACAGCTAAGATTAGATCTGGAGGGAGGCAGGACCCACAGGGGTCGGGCCTGTCGAGGTTAATATGAACCGTTAGATGTACAGGATCAATGGTGGAGATTTAATCTGGGTTGAATGAAATAATACAAAGGCGGAGAAAAGGGTTAATATGGGCCATTGATCTGTAGAGATCAACAGCTGAGATTGGTCATAAATTATTTACACAAGGGGTATATGATTTTAACCAAAGTCAGGAAATGCAATCTGGACTGTTCGATCTGGACACGTGGATGGCCCAGATGCAATCGGAGGCATGCGATCGGTTGGGGGAGAACTTGAATGGCGCCGATGGGATTAACTGTGGGCCGTCGATCTGCAGATCAGATCGACGACATAGAACTCATCGGGGGTTGACCAATCGGGGGTGGCATAATATTAACGTGCCCAATGAAAAAATGCCGATGCGATTTTGCGTAGGCCATCGGATTGGCCCAATGATCAATGGCGAAGAAAAGCTCCGACCAATGAACGAGCGCGGACCATATTATATAAAAAATCAAAATTTGAATGGAAAAGACAAAGGTTTATGTATCGGGCAGGTAATATATATGAAATGGCGCCCGGTTGCGGGGCCCGTGGTTTATATGGAAAACAAAAGGCCCGAGGCTTATACATAGAAAGGGCCAGTCGGGATCAGGCCTTCGGAGTGGGCTTTTCAATTTACCCATTTAAATTTCTCTGATGTGATTAGCGCTTCGGGACTTTAACTCTTGGTCCTGGGCGTAGGTTTATATGGAGAGAAGTGGAAGGTAGGAGTTTATACAATGGGGCTCAATCGCATCGGAATCAATGATGCGGAACTTTCCAATCTACCCATTTTCATTAAAAAACATTGTTCTGGCGGGTTTAGACCAAAACTTAGGAAAAGTGGGTTTTTTGAATTAACAAAGGAAAAATATGAACGAGGAAGGTTTATATAAACATTAAAGCACATGATTGCGGGCTCATGGGTTTATGAAAGGGATCAAAGGACCAGAGTGTTATATACAAAGACTTGCGTTCAATGGAAAATCCCGATTGCGATAAGCGCTTTATGGGTCCAACACTTGGTTCTAGGGCACGGGCACATGTGGGGAAGTGGTTAGGACTTAGGCCAAAGGGGCTTAAGCACACAGTAAAAAAACTTATTTTTTATGAAAATTTTCAAGGTTTTTGATGGATTTGGGGGTTTCGATAAAGTTTAAAAATGAGTTTTAAACTTTGTAAAAGGATTTTCATGAAGGGAAGAAGGGAAATCATGAAAAATAGAGGATTTTGATGGGGAAAAAATGAAGGTTAGTTTGAAGTGAAAGGAAGGGAGAAGTGGTGTTTTGCACCAGTCTTTTCTCTATGAATATAACAGATTTTCAGAGTTTGAAATGGAAACAACTGTGAAGATTTAAACAAAGGGCATGATGTCTTTATGAGGCTTCAAGAGATAACATTTTTTTCAATAAAAATTGTTCCTTGAAGGCTCCAAAAATGTTTTAGCCACCTTTTGATATAAAAAATTTATAGGTGGATAACAGAAGGATTCTGTATTTTGCAAGAAGATAAATATTGTGAGATCAGGAGGATCCGGTAATTCATCAATATTAATAAATTTCTACATGGTATCAGAGCAGTTTTGATTACTAGAGATTGCAATTGTGAATATTTTCTAAGTTTTGTGCTAGTGGACAATTCAAATTTGCTGCAGAAATTTCTTGGTGCGACAATTGAGTATTCATTGAGATGTCTTTCAATGGGTTGCGATTGGAGTATGTTGGAACGGGGTCTCCTAACAAGGACGCTTTGAAGCACCAGTTCAGGAAGCCGAAATATTATTCCTAGCTAGTAGCAGAAGTGAAGGACTTAAAAAAAGGTGCGTTTGAGTCAGTATGGGAGGCTGATTAGCGATTGAAGAAATCAATTAGGGAAGGAGGATTCGAATATTATGATAGACAACATACGGAATGGTTCATCACTATGTTTTTACCTCACTTGCGCACGCCAATGAGTCATCAGACCTTTGAGTCATAGGATAAGGCTGTGGAAGTCGCTATGAAACTAGAGTTTGCCCCCCAAGAGGATACATCAGCAGGGGTACAACAAATCTAGGAACAACTTGGGGCTATGCATATGGAGATACAGAACCTGCGAAAAGAGCGAGGAAATGATGGTTGTGCAGATCTCTGGTCCATACGATGCCGAGTGTTTGGCCATACGAAGGATCAATGCCCTCTGCTGACGGATTACATGCAAGCAGGAGGACCTCGTCCGGTACGCCCAGGGGCAAGTACGGAACCCGTCTTGTTACGACCAGGTTCAAGAGGACCTGCGCTATGGTGTGATGATTTTTGGGTAGCAGGACTACATGATACGAACCATTTCCCTCGGCTAGGTGCGTATGTCCTAGAACTAAAGCAACAATGGTGCCAATTCTGCCGATCAATGGGACATGATGAGTAGAATTGTCGTACTTATGACTTAATGATGGATCGTGGGAACTCATATAGGGTACAATCGGACCTTGCGTCGCCGAGACTTTCTGCGCACTTTGGAGTATCATTAGCCCGAGGTAGAGTAGGTCGGGGAGGATGCGCAGGGTGAGGACGTGGGAAACTAATCTGTTATAGCTGTGGAGAAATAGGGCACTTTGCGAGAGAATGCCCAAATCCCACCAGAACATCGTGCAAATATTGTAGGCATCTAGACCATGAGGTAGAGGACTGCTCAATTTTAATAGCCAAGATGCAGGAAAAGTAGCGCACCCCTACGCAAAACGTACAAAGAGTTAAAACCGAGCTAAGAAAGGTGGATTCCTATGTAAAAGTCATGACACGCAGCGGGCTGGTCACCCAGGGAGAAAAAGAGGAGCTTGCCTCCTGGGAAGGAGTGCCTTTCAAAGAACAAACACCACTGGCAGCCCCCACGCATCTGCCAACGCAACCTTAGATAAAGGAAGGAGTTGAGCCCTTTTTAAAGGTATGTCTGAAGCTGCTACGAAATCTGCAGGCTGTAGGAAATATCCAAGCACTACTGACTACCTGCACAGCTTGGTCTAATTTGATCCTTGAGACCAAGGATGTACACAAACTATAAAACTATAAGAAGCGCATCGGAAGAGAGATGCGATTGACTGTGCAGATTGGTGACTATGATATGGATTAGGTTATCTTAGATCTTGGGTCAGATGCGAATGTATTACCAAAATAGATATGGCAATGAATGGGAGAGCCTAAATTAGAATGGTCCACCATCTAGCTGCGAATGGCCAATAAACAAAAAATCATCCCTCTAGGGAGGTTACCAAAATTCATGGTTGACATCGCAGGGGTAAGGGTCCTAGCTAAATTTGAAGTAATAGAAATTGTGGAAGATGCGTATCCCTACCCTACGCTTCTTGGACTGGACTGGGCAATAGACATGGGGGGTTTCATCAATCTCAAAAAGTGCAGCATGGTGTTTGAAAGAAAAGGTACGCGTGTCATAGTACCACTAGATCCAACAGAAGGTGCGCAGTATACAGAGCCAGCCTATGAGGAGGAGGAATTAGATCACATTTATAAATTAATTGGGCAAGATGAAGATCGGGTTGAACCCACAGATGAAGGAATGCTCTGATGGGAAAATGATAGTGAATGTTTTTCTGACTCTGATGAGGATTTGGAAAATTGGCAAGGTCGATTGTACGAGGTTTCAGCGCTTCGATGTCTTCAGACCGTCAAGAATTTTCGTCGCATCTCTACCAAGGAAAGAAACCTGATCTGCTAGGAGGACATAGATGATAGTTAGAAGATTGTTGAACCTAAGATTCCCACGTAATGTAGGCTAGGAGCACTACCACTAACACTACGTGGAGCACCTATGCAAGGACCGGTATTCTTCACTTAGGAGAAGTATTGGAGAAGGGTGATCCTGCGCATAGGGACCCTAGTTTCCAGATGGGCTCTGAGGCCAATCGACCTACGAAGATACTTGCTAAAATACAACACTCAAGTGTGTGATCAAACCTTGCTTGGACAGGGTTGTCGAGGTACCGCTGACCTAGGCGTGCGTTGGGTTATGGACCTGCTTGAACCCACGTGTGATTGGGAGAATTTGCGGATGCCTCAAGTAATAGATGGCACGAGGACGCATGACGCAACCCTATCGTACAGGGACGTCCCGACCAAGGGTGAAGAGCATGGCTCGAAAAGACTGATGGACAACTTGCAGAAACACCTCGCGTCGACCTTCATTCAAGGTACGCAAACGACACGCAGGCGTCATCCGTGGTCTGAAATTCTGTGGAAAGGACCTCAGGCATGAAGGGTGACCATCAACACATCCTGATTTGATAAAAAAGGAATCTTACAAGTACGCAAAATAGGCGACAAATCATCAATGCAGCCATGTATGGTAAGATTGATCCACTTGATCGATGGTTAGTCTCACGAATGGGCTACTCCACCATTAAATAGCTCCAGACGGCGTGCAGTTGGCTGGATAACTTCACACCAGGCTATCTATTCACCCTACAACATGCTCCTACTATCTGCGTACTGGTTTTTTGCGCTCATTAACATTCTTTGGGATGCCCGTTTTCTTGTTGCTAATATGGACCCTAACTCGCCAAATGATCCGGTCTCAGGCTGCTCAGTGCCTGCAGATATCATTTTAAGAGAGCCTGGGAATGCTGAGTGTAGTCAAAGGAATGAGTACTGGCTTCCTGCAGAAAGAATTGTCTGCGAACCACGAATAGAGAGGCACCAGTACTGCGCAATCGACCTTCGCACTCCAGGGATAGCCACGGGACCCAGCCCGCTGACCTTAGAAGATATAGCAGAAGAAGGTATGCTATTACCGCAGTCCCCTGCCCGCAACATCACATTCAGGTCCCAAATAGGTCTGCGCCAAGAAGGAACATTGAGATACAGGGACATGCTACGACTTCTCCGCAACTCCAGAGTACAACCCAACAGAAGCAATGTGTGTTCACTCCCTCGCATTTCCCTAGTCAACGTTTCTGATCCAAATACTGAGGACATCCAAATAGATTTAGTGCAACTATCTCGCACAGAGCTACAAGGACTGTACACCAGAGTGTTGCACGAAATTCGCCACCATGACCGGGCCACACAACAGCAGTATGACTTACCTCTGGAAGTACGGGACCAGTGGATTGCAGTGGTCATAGATGCAATGCATATTATTCAGGAGAAGCTGACACGGGGCGCAAAATTGGTCGAAATAGCTACCCAACTATGGACGGCCATCCAGCACCATTCTACGCTTCAGCATATCCAAAAGGAATTACAGCGGGTAGAAGCTGCTCTGGATCAAGTCAGAGCCTCCATCCTCTTCGCGCAATGTCTAGCCGTCTTTGACAAGCTTGAGAACCTTAACCACAACAAGCATGTCATCCAAAAATGATTGAAACCATGGGCCAACACCGCACTCCAGCTCACCGAAGACGCTCAATCCTCCATTGCGCGCCTCCACCGGCTGTTAGCAAGGGTTACCGCGGCTCCAGACGACCTTGCCTCCCTGACACTTGTCAACATTGCGAAACGAGCTGTGGCCCAGAGTCAAGAAGTGCTCCCCCTGCTTGTCTGCGCTCTGGATACCTTCCATGAGCAAATAGAGGCCGCGCCACTGCAGTGACTCGGGACGAGTCACAAGATTGTGTTGGGGGACTATTGGAACGAGGTCTCCTAACAAGCTACGAAGCTGGTCCATTTTGAATATTTTTTATTATATTTAGTCTAGCGCAGGGGTTTTGGGGTGGGTCAAAGCCACGAAAGCATTGTAATGGGTGAAAGGGTAAACTAGGGGTCCAAAAACCATGGGTTGCAGACCATAGGAAAGTCTAGGCTAGATTGTTATAAATAGAGATGCATTTTGTATTGTAAAGGATAAGAAATGATGAACTATTGATGTGAATAGTGGTTTAAGATATCTATTTGGGTTTTGGGGAAAGGACTCCTGCTGGCTGTGTGCGCGGAGATCCAAGTCCAGCTGTGTGCGGACCTTGCTGCTGTGTGCGCAGGTTGGGAAGGGAATTGTAAGGAAGAATTGATGAATGAATGAATGCGAAAGATTGTTAGAGAACTGAATCTGTGAGTACTTTTGTGTGAATTACTGATAATTGTTGTATTGTGCGTTTTCTGTCTTTAAGCTATGAAAGATATATGTACTGCATTCTTGGATCTAGATCTGTTATGTTCAGTTTATGTACTGCTGTGTTGATGTTATAACAAGCATATAACTATAGATCTAGTGCATGTGGATGTGAATAGAGACTTAATTAACTTTGTGCGGAACAAGGTAATCTGGAATCACAGGATCTAGTACAGCTCTGCTTGCCTTACCCTTCCTTTCTCAGGGTGTGGAAACCTGGTTCCAGCACCCACCCATACTACTTCGGGTGAGACTTTGACCTGCGCAATCAAGTCACTGCCAAAAAGGGCCAGTAGTATAGGGGTTTGTTGGCAAACCTTGCACATTGAACCTGGGTCAGGACCCCTCAAGCCAACAGAGTATGCCCTTGAGGGTAGCTCGAATTACATAGCCTGGAAGGATAGGATGGAGGCGGTGCTTGAAGACAATGGACTGAAGGAGTTCATCGACAACGATGTTCCTAAGCTTACTTCTAGCAATGTTGCATTACTTGACGCATGGCAAAAGAAGGTAATGAAGATAAGAAGAATTCTGTTGGAAGGTGTGAAGGACCATATTGTGTCAAGCCTTCACGGGAAATCCAATCCATTTTCAATGTGGAAGGCTTTGACAGATATTTTCCAAAGCAGCAACGACCAAAGGAAGTTGGCGCTGAAAGATAAGCTCAGAAAAATAAAAATGGAGAAGGGCGACAATATTCCAAAATGTCTCACGAAGTTTGTCCACTGTAGGGATGAACTGGGAAGTGTGGGGATTACTGTTGATGATGATGACTTGGTGATCTTGGCTCTCCTTGGGCTTCCAAAGAGTTGGCATAGCTATGAAGACTCTATCAATGGATAGGAGAAACTTGTTGGGCCCAAATTAAGGTATGATTCTCACCCTGTAAATACTTCAAATTATGTTATAATTTTGAGGGAATCCCTCTTCACATTAACAATAAGGAATAAAGATCATGAAAATGGGAACAATCGGATTAATGATGAAAAGGATGTTTTATAATAGGAAATTGACTTCTCTTATCTCCACATGTAGGGAAGAAAAATGCTTAGACCAATAGGGAATGGAAGCCAACTAATGGATGTGAGCATATGAAATCCTAGCAATTCCAACGGTCGGTAGAAGGCAACCTAATGGATTCGAGTTCAAGAACTCAAACGACGGCCACGCGTAGTGGGTTGTAATTTGAGAAACACTTTCGAAATTCTTGAAGATCGCTTTTATAAGGGCAAAGGACGGAGGAGAAGGGGAGTCGAACAACAAGACGGGAGATCCATCCTGTAATAGACAAATCAGGATTAGTCTGTCTAATTATGTTTTGTAACATCACTGGATGTGATATAGAGCTCTGAATAATCATCTTTTGAGGTTTTTACAATGCTAAGGTTTCTGGTGGTCTGGGCCCAACCTCTGGAAGCTCCACGCACATTTTTCATACTTTGAATAGTTACAAAACTAATTCTTGTGAATCTGATGCAGTTGTAATGTACATCTCCATTCAATACAAATATAGTTCTCTTTCTTTAAGATTGTTAGAAACTGCGTTCTTGAAAAAGGAAAAGTGCAATCGTATTTTCTGACTTATGGCACTGTTGTGTTAGATGATTCCAGTTCCTTTGTTGTCATTACATTTGAACTACAGATCGTAGATAAGATGATTTTAGCATTATCTGTCTTTATGAATCACATTCTCTTCCTAGCATAACGAAGAATTTAACCATTTGGTCAATGTTTCTTAATTAAGTCATACAGAGAACTCCATTGCAAAATTACTTAATTATTTGCTGAACGAGTTATTTAATTTTCTTCAGTCATATTGCTGTTTCATTATCGACCAACTTAGTTATACTGTTGTTTCATTACTGCACAACTAGTTATACTGCTGCTTCATTATTTCTTAGTTAACTAGACCGTTGATTCAATTTGATTCCATTTATGATTACTTAGTTGGATTACTGTTCCGTTTAATTCCAGTACTGTCATTTCAATTCCTTCTTGGTTTATTTAGATTGTTGTTCGATTCAGTTAAACTGTTGTTTTATTCCATTAGAGAAACACAAATTCCTGTTGCTCAATCTTAGATTAAAATCCATCCAAGTCACCTTCCACAGAATAAACAAGTTTAGGTAGTTAGTAAATTCTTCCTCACAACTGACAAGGAGCATCTGTAGACTAGCTGACTCGCATATATTGTGCCAAGACTCTTGGAATAAAAATACTTACCCCAGGTTGATAATTAAATGAAGGAGCACTAGAGTTGTCAATAAAAAGTCACCTCTATTCGAACCAACATTTTGGCGCCGTTTCCATGGAGAGTGTTAAGAGTTATCTCCCTAATTTCATCTTTTCTCCATTGCTGTGATGAATTGGGTATTGAAAACGAGAGGTAAGAACCTGCGTACCGGCAAGCAACATGCTTGCCCTTTAGCCTGCTCACCAGAAAGTTGTACAAAGAACCATAGGATAGGTGCTCTTGTTTTATGCCTAGGAAAAAGAAGATAGAAGCAACCCGAAATCATTCGCAACCATCCCCACAACCCAAAGGACCGGTTATCCTTGGGAGGATAACATACATAGATGAAATCATTAAGAAAGCTGAATCTCAGGCATCTATAGGACCCATAACTGTTTCCATTCAAAATCCTAACATACCCCCTCAGGTAGCAGCCTCACCATCTGTAGCCTATGCCGAGATTCACAGCAAGATAGAGGGGTCTAAGCAAAGCCTATAGAATGTCATTCATCAAGACATTGACCCTTCAAAAGAGGGAGGCTCTTGAAACTTGCAAGAAGGCAGGGGAGAAATTAGTGGAGGAATTCACATAGAAATATCAGAACCTAAGTCCCCTAAAGAAGTAATTGAAACAGAACTTCTTAGAATCCTAGATCAGGGAAGTGCTGTAAAACCCCCATCGCATTCACCCCCCAAGCCTATTAAAATCTCCCCTCCAGAATATTTCTGGCACCTCTTTGATCAAATGGAAAATAATCAAAATCAGAATCAGAGGCAGACATCAACATTAGAGTACCCCATTGTTGATCATGCTACCAATGCCCCTATGAAAGCCATTCCCTTGCACAACATCCCCACTTTTCATGGGTTAACCACAAAATATCCTGATGCATTCCTATTTGAATTTGATGTCTTATGTAGAGGATATGACTACACCACTAATCCCCAGAAACTAAAATTATTTCCCTCCACCTTAAAAGGGACTGCTCTCTGCTAGTTCATGGGATTAGGAGGGGGAACTATAAACAACTGGGACCAAATGAAGAATACTTTTCTTACCAAATACCAAGATTATCGTCGAAGCTGAGATCTAAAAGACTAAATCTTTAACATGTCTGCAAAAGACAATGAAACATTAGAGGAATACGTAGAAATATTTCAATACAATTTACAAAGATCCCCATATACCACGTTGTCCAAGGACATTTTAAAAACCACAATGATTAAAGGGATGAAGGAAGAATGGGTTGAAATGCTTAACATAATGGGGAAGGGAGATATTTATCAGGAATAATATGACGAGATTATCTCCTTATGTATTAGATGCTCCCGTGGTAGCTCACGTAATAGACCCGTTGGGCAAGATTCTATGAAGAAGGATCTTAAGCAAACCAATGGCAATGTAACTAGGGCAGAATTTGGAAATTTGTTAGAAAATTTCAAAACTAACATCCTGGATACTTTGACAACACAACTTGATGTTTTACAAGCCAAGAAAAAACAAGCTATAGCCGAACAAAACCTGGCCATCTTTTGCCCAAGATGTCGGAAGAAGCACAGCCAAAGGGAATGTGCTTTAGACATGGTCCAGACATGTGCTATCTGCACTAAGAATCATGCTACGGATCAGTGTCCTTCATGTCCCGAGCTGAAATCCATCTACAAGGAAGCTGAGGAAGAAACAGAGCCAGTCTATTTAATGAATTAGTGTAGGCAATGGCAAGCACGACTTGGCATACCGCTAGACCTGCCTCAATACTTCCCGTTGCCGTAGCTTAGCCAGAAAAACCCTGCAACAACTTGGCAGACTCAAAACCTCTTCCCAACTTGGCCAAACCAAGCATTTCCTATACCACCTTGGCCTACATAGCCTCCATCAGGAAGTAATTGGAAAAATTTCCCTAGCTCTCCTCCTTATTGGTAGAATATCCCATATCAAAACCAATGGCCAAACCCTCCTACTCAAAACACCAATTGGAACTGGAAATGACCTACTGGGATGGGAAATCTACTGATAGGAGCAAGGACCCAACAATTACCAGCTCCTTACCCAATTCAACATAACCAGCAGCCTGCCATACACCCTCAATTACCATCCCAACCCAATCCCAACCCTAATAATAGACCGGTTTAACTAATTCAGATCATAGAGGATCAAAATCCCAATGACAAACAAGAACAGTGCAACGAATTGAGGTTGAGATCAGGACGTACCATATTACCTGTAGAGGCCACAACTCGACCTCATTCCCAAGTTGAAACATCCACAGGGCCTAGCTCAACAAATATAGCAGAACCAGGTAAAGATAAGGAAACAATTGACCAACAAAGACCTGAAGAACTTAGAGTGACTCTGCCACCATTCCATGAGAGATTAAACCTACCCAGACCTATAATCAACCCAGATTTTGACATCCTGGGGGAATTAAGAAACCTTTGTATTAAAATTCCTCTTCTCCAAGCCATCCAAGGCATTCCCATCTATGCAAAGACAATCAAGGAGTTATGTGGAAAAAAAAAATTAAGAAAACAACGGCTGCACCTACCGTTCACGTGGTAGGAACAATATCTAACTTACTGTTAGGTAGAGAATCACCTGTGAAATATGAATACCCAAGGAACCCCATTGTAACCGTGAAAATTTCTGGACACTCATTTCTAAACACATTGGTTGACCTAGGGGTAGCCATTAACATCCTAACTATGGGAGCTTGTGAAAAACTAGGCATTTCAGTTTTAGAACATACAGCCACACTTCTGGAATTAGCTGACAGATCTGTTATCAGACTGGAAGGTATAGTGCAAGACATCATGGTCTCGGTGGACTCATGGAAATACCCGACTGATTTTTTAGTCGTTAATCCAAAAAACAGGATGGAAGGGTTGTTGGCAATGTGTTGTCTCTTGATGGAAACCTACTTGATGAGTTGTCTTTGGATAAGAATGATGTATCTACAGTTCAGTTTAGATGTGACAGAGAAAATAATTCCAGTAAGTTCCAGAGAAATGATAAATATAATATGTCACAATGTATACGTGAGTTTGTAAAAGCCAAGTCGCGTATGAATGCGGATAAGTACGTCCCAAGTCACGTATGCTCTTTTGCGCTCCAAAATTATAATACCAAGGGGCATTACCATGGTTTTGGCACATAGCATTGAGCGTTGTATGGTTTATTTGATTCCGTCCAAGAATACCATCGGAAGTTGTGTGGTTTTGGCTCATGGTATTGGTAAAAGCTAAATCTATTTAAGGAGAAGAAGATCATAGTGCAAGCGGTGCATGTGTAAGGGTTGTTGATTAATAAATTTATCTAAGGAATATCTGCATGAATGAACTATGTTCTGAATTGATAGATCTGAATCTATGATGCACCCATGGATCTGATGATGGTTCAAGATCTCTAGATCTAAAAATGATGAATCTCTAGGATGATCTGCAAAAGAAATGATGAAGACCTGGCGCAAGTCTGAAGAAGAAATTGAAGAAATTTGGGTAAGTTTATAGATCTGGTCTGTTCTGAAAAGTTTATCTTTTACAGATCTATATGCTAGTTTGTCTCGGTAAAAGCGCGTATATACGCGGGTTCTCTTCATGAAAAGCGCATATGGTAGTTAGGGTTTCTGAAGAATAAAATACACAGAAGTATACGCGGGTTGGTGTGCAGGAAAGCGCGTATGTACGTGGAATCAGTAAAGAAAAGCAGCGTATTCTATTTGAATTAATGAATGCTTAGGGTTGAGTGTGTATCTGCATATCTATTCTGAAGTCTGGGTTATTTCTGATATTCTGGTTACAGTGGTCTCACTGTTCTGTTTGAAGTATTGGGCAAAGTATGTTTGTTGATGTTAAGTGAAGGGTTGTGTTGAAGCTGTTTGATCTGGTATGAAAATTGATGAAACATGGTATGCAGTGGTGCTGAGGGTCGAAGCCTTCAGTGAGGGGGTTGTAGCTCCCTTCTAGTGGTAGCTAGTAAACGAGAGTAGGGGGTAGTAGCTCCCTTCCAGGAGAGGCTGGTAAACAAGATCAGGGTGTTGGAGCTCCCTTCCAGTAGTGGCTGGAGAAAAAGAGAAGGTTATAGCCTTCTGCAGGTGGGTGCCTCTGTGCTGGTATGAGTCTGCGCTAGTACAATGATTGTAAGAAGTTTTCTTTATAATAAATATTGAAGACAGAGACGACAACAACGGTGGTTTTCTCCCAAATTAGGTTTCCACCTAAAAATACTGGTGTTCATGTGTGTGATGGTTTATTCTGTTATTACTGCACATGCTTACTGCTTACTAAACATCTGATGAATGATTGATGCAATGATCTAAGTAAAGAATTAAATGCATAATAAAGATCTCTGAACATACGCGAGTTTTCTTAAGGATATCCGCGTGTATACGCGAGCTGGGTTCAGTAAATTAGCTTATGGTTTTTAACAGAAAGAAAAAGTAAAAAGTTTTTCCGTCAGCTCTAAATACTAATTCACCCCCCCTCTCAATATTTTTCCCAACAATTGGTATCAGAGGAGGTCCTTCTGAAAAATCTTAGCCGCTAGAAGGAAGATCAAACAAGATGAGCAATCAAGATGGAACAACATCTATCAGGCCTCCACTCTTCAACGGAAAAAATTTAATATTTTGGAAAACAGGGATGAGATCCTATCTTCAGTCTCTGGGAGCAGATGTATGGGCTATTATTGAAGGAGGATATGAATATCCAGCCACAGTACCAACAGATCCAACATAAAGAAAGAATTATGAAACAAATGCAAAGGCAGTCAATGCTCTATTGGGAAGTCTAACTGAATCAGAATTTGTCAAATTCATGCAACTGGATACAACAAAGGAAATATGGGACAAAATCATTCTAAGTTATGAAGGTGATGCAAAGGTAAAAAGTGCTAAAATCTAAACTCTCAGAATTCAATATGAGAATCTAAAAATGCATAATGAGGAGAGCATTGCCAATTTGTTTTTACGTCTTGATGATATTGTAAATCGTATGAGAAATCTGGGAGAAACAATAACTGAATCTACTTTGGTTGAGAAAGTTTTAAGATCACTAACGACAAAATTTGAGTCAAAAGTTTCTGCTCTTGAAGAAAAACAGGATCTTCAAAATCTGACTGTGGTGCAACTTCATGGCATACTAACTGCATGTGAAATGAGAAGAGGAGGACCATCTGAAGTCAAAGAAGCCATCTTTAGAGCTTCTACAAAAGGGAAAGAAGTACAAGAGACAAAAGGATTAGGGTATATCTCAGAAGAAGATGAGATAAATTTTGTAAAGAAACTCCAACTTGGCACATGACGGTTCAGAGGTAAGCTTCCTTTCAAATGTTTTTCTTGTGGAAGAGTTGGTCATTATGCTGCTAAGTGTCCTCATAAACAAATACATGAAAAAGGGAAGGAAGTAGCAAGAAGGAATAAAATTCGGTTTAGCACTAGAAAAAGTTACTATACTCATGAAGACAGTGATGGGTTATCTGACAATGCAGAAGAATGTGAACAAGATCTTAGACTTCTCATGGCATTTGAAAAAGAATCTAGAGAAGAAAAAGATACTTTTATGGATGCTTTAAAGGACAATGATTTTCTTGATGAAATCAATCAACTCAAAATATGCTTAGAAGAAAGTAAAATATCCATAGAAACTCTGAAAAATCAGCTTGAAGAAAAGGAGAAACACAATGAGAAATTAGAATGTGAAATAGTAAGTCTAAGAAAAGAAATTGAGAAAGTGAAGACTTTGAATCTTAGATTTGCGAAAGGATCTGAAACATTAGATGAGATTATCAAGGTACACCGTTCTCCTTTTATAAAGACATGTCTTGGATATATCGGACAATCTTCTCAGACTTCAGCACCAAATTATCTAAAAGCAGCTACAGCCAGTATACAACATTCTGCCACTTAGCAAGGGAATAAAGAATCTTCACAGGTAAAGCATGACCATCTCAATTCAAAGAACACTAACAAGAATACCTTTCAAAGAAACACCAACCAACAGGTAAATTCAAGTAGAATATTTCATGATTGCAGAAATTTCTTCAATGGAAAATGTTTCTCATGTCACAATTTTGGTCATAAAGATGTTCAATGTGTTGCATATAAAACCATTATGACAAGAGAAGCAAGAAAGAAAAAGATTGATATTGGAACAAAGAAGAATACCTATAACAACTTTTCTCCTCTTAAAAATGATGTTGAATGTGCTTATTGCAATAACTTTGGCCATGAAGAATCTGAATGCAGGAGCAAATTCCAGCCAAAAGAGCATTTTCCTTCAAGCTCCAAAGTATGGAAAAAGAAGGAATTACAGGTTGAAAATTGTGGCATAGCTTTATTTGCAGAAGGTGAAGAAAATCAATGGTATATTGATAGTTGATGTTCAAAACACATGACATGTGACAAAAACAAACTTCTTGCATATAGTGCTCTAGAAAAAGAAAAGAATGTTACATTTGGAAATGATACTCCTGCTGTCATTAAGGGAAAAGGGTCTGTTTTTCTAAAAGAAAAGGTGAAAGCTAATAATGTCATATATGTAGATGGATTAAAGCATAACCTGTTAAGTGTAAGTCAAATGTGTGATCAAGGAACTGAAGTTGTCTTTAGTTCAAAAGAATGTGTGGTACGTGATCTTGATACAGGTAAAACAATTATAAAAGGAAACAGAACTCCAAGCAACCTGTATGTATTGAAGAACTACAAAGAACAATGTTACTTGAGTAAATCTTCAGAAAACTAGCTATGGCATAGAAGGTTGGGGCATCTGAGCTTCTCTCAAATCAACAAATCAAGCAGACTTAAAGCTGTTCGTGATCTTCCCAATATTACTCTACCTGAAAATATCATATGTAAATCTTGCCAATTCGGTAAGCAAACCAGAGTACAATTTAATGCCAAGGAAGGATCATCAAGTAAGCCTCTCGAACTCATTCATACTGACATATGTGGACCTATGAGGAAAAAGTCACCACGTGGTGAAGAATACTATATCTTATTTATTGATGATTTCTCTAGAATGTGTTGGATTGGGTTGATTAAACACAAAGATGAAGCATTTGAGAAATTTCAGATCTTCAAAGCACTGGTTTAAAATGAATTAGATCTAAAAATCAAGTGTCTTAGATCTGATCGAGGAGGAGAATATACATAAGATGAATTCCTTGAATTTTGTGAACAACATGGCATAAAAAGACAGGTTTCTGTAGCTGGCACTCCACAACAAAATGGCGTAGCAGAAAGAAAGAATAGAACAGTTCAACAAATGGCTAGAGCTATGCTTGATGATTCCGGAACACCTGACACATTTTGGGGAGAAGCAGCACATACAACGGTAAATATTCTTAAGAAGGCACATGTTCGTGTAAATAGTGATAAAACTCCATATGAACTCTGGTATGGTAATCCTCCCACTGTAAAGCATTTTAGAGTTTTTGGAAGCAAATGCTTTATCAAAAATAATGATGAAAAACTTGGCAAGTTTGAACCCAGAGTAGATGAAGGAATACTTCTTGGTTACTCCTCTAGGAGTAGAGCATATAAATGTTACAATAAAAGACTTCGGAAGATTATTGAATGTATTGATGCTTTTATTGATGAGTCCCCTGCAGCTCCAAAAGAAGAAAAACAAACAACAGATGAAGATGATGATGACATATATCCTTCTACATCAAATAGAAATGATATAGACAGTGAAACCAATGAAGAACCCGAAGATGATTTATCTGGAAAAGCTCCATCCAGATTTGTTCAAAAGAATCATCCAGAATCTCAAATTTTGGGAGAAAAGGGATCAGGTGTACTAACAAGGACTCTTGTGGGATCTTCTAGCTATCTGCCATTTCTATCCACTATTGAACCACACAATATCAATCAAGCTAGCAAAGATGAATGTTGGATTCAAGCCATGAATGAAGAGCTTGATCAAATTGAAAAGAATCACACTTGGGAATTAGTACCAAGACCTCATGACAAAAATGTCATTGGAACTAAAAGGATATTCAAAAACAAGTTAAATGAGAATGGGGATGTTATAAGAAATAAAGATAGACTTGTTTTCAAGGGGTATGCTCAACAAGAAGGTATAGACTTTGAAGAAACTTTTTCTCCTGTAGCTAGACTTGAAGCCATAAGAATGTTTCTTGCTTTTTCAAGCTTCCAACAAATAAAAGTTTATCAAATGGATGTTAAATCTTCTTTTCTCAATGGTGACCTAGAAGAAGAAGTTTATATAGAACAACCAGAAGGATTCATTTTGGGAAATGATGAAAAACTTGTTTGTAGACTTAAAAAGGCTCTATATGGTCTCAAACAAGCTCCAAGGGCATGGTATTATCGTCTTGACAAATATCTTCATCAACAAGGATTTTCAAAGGGGTTTGTTGATAGCAACTTATACACAAAAATTGAAAATGATAAACTATTGATTGTGGTTGTATATGTTGATGATATCATTTTTGGAAGTAATGAAGAATCTATGAGTCAGAAATTTGCTTCTGTCATGCAGCAAGAATTTGAAATGTCTTTACTTGGGGAACTAACATTCTTTCTTGGTTTGCAAGTGCATCAAACTACAGATGGTATATTCCTATCACAAGAAAAATATCTTAAGCAAATTCTGAAGAAGTATGGCATGGAAGAATGCAAACCTGTAAGTACACCAATGATAATCGGATGCAATCTCAGTTCTCATGATGATTCTCCCATGGTGAATCAACCAGAATACAAATCAATGATAGGAAGTCTACTTTATCTCACTGGGACTAGACCAGACATTATGCATGCAGTTGGGATTGTTGGACGATTCCAAGCTAATCCAAAAGAGTCTCACCTTCAGGCTGTCAAAAGAATATTCAAATATCTACAAGGAACTCAAGACTTTGGAATATGGTATCCAAAGAATGCTGATCTCACTCTTCATGCTTACACTGATGCAGATTGGGCTGGAAATGTTGATGATCAGAAAAGAACTAGTGGTGGTGCATTCTATATGGGCCCCCGGTTAGTATCTTGGTTCAGCAAGAAGCAAAGCTCTATTGCCTTATCTACAGCAGAAGCAGAATATGTGGCTGCCGCATCATGTTGCACTCAACTTCTTTGGATGATGCAAACCTTACAAGACATTCAAATAAAATGTTCACCTCCTATCTCCATTATGTGTGATAATACAAGTGCCATCAGTATCTCAAAGAATCCTGTTATGAATTCCAAGAACAAGCACATTCCCATTAAGTATCACTTCTTACGTGAACAAGTGCTTGAACAAAAGGTGAAGTTGGAGTATGTTCCCTCCAAAGAACAAGTTGCTGATATATTTACCAAACCTTTACCCAGGGAAGCGTTCGAATATCTCAGATAGAAGCTGGGAGTAGTCTCTGCCATGCAGAAGATTAGATCTACTTAAATACATAAGATTAACTTGTATACGCGGATTTCCTGAAGGACAGTCGCGTATATACGCGAGTTTATACACAGAAAACCGCATATGGGTGTTTGCTGACAAAACTTTTCTGAGTCAGCCTGCTTCAACACAGCTGCAGTGCTGTTGGGTATCTCTGGTGATATTCCAGCTCTCATATTTCTGTTTCATTCTCTGATATTTGATGAAGATGCCTTGATGATTTGCTGTTGAAAGTGTTCAGGATGCAGAAGCTAAGGGGGAGCTTTGGTCATATGGAAAGGATGCATTGTTGGCATTCTAATTATTTGATGTGGTATGATCTCATTCATTGGTCTTGTTTATAACAAGTCAGTTGATGAAAAGCTCATGATTGAGATCTATGATGTAAATTGTTATATTTAGTCATGTAAGGACTTATTCAAATTTGTAAACCCACTTGGTTGGGTAGTTGAGTCAAAATGTGTAAACTCACTTGGTTGGGTACTTGAGTCTCATATGTAAATCCACTTGGTTGGATCATTAATGTAAGTATGAGTCCTTGGTGATAGGAAAGGTCATAGAGTCATATACTTCATTGAAAAATATGTTTGAAGATTCAACGTGAACTCAGGGGGAGCATGGTAACTTCAGTACACATCAGATCTACAAAGCTCTTCTTTCTACAAGAGAAGAAAAACCTTGTTTTGGTTTTGATCCGCCCTTTGCCCTTGCTATCAAAAGGGGAGAGTATCATGGTGTTTGAATAATGGTTATATCTGTCTGTTGTGGTGATCAAACACCATCATGGTTGCCATCAAGTCCAAAGGGGGATATTGTTGGCAATGTGTTGTCCTTGATGGAAACCTACTTGATGAGTTGTCTTTGGATAAGAATGATGTATCTACAGTTCAGTTTAGATGTGACAGAGAAAATAATTCCAGTAAGTGCCGAAGAAATGATAAATATAATATGTCACAATGTATACGCGAGTTTGTAAAAGCCAAGTCGCGTATGAACGCGGATAAGTACGTCCCATGTCACGTATGCCCTTTTGCGCTCCAAAATTATAATACCAAGGGGCATTACCATGGTTTTGGCACACAGTATTGAGCGCTGTATGGTTTATTTGATTCCGTCCAAGAATACCATCGGAAGTTGTGTGGTTTTGGCTCATATTATTGGTAAAAGCTAAATCTATTTAAGGAGAAGAAGATCATAGTGCAAGCGGTGCATGTGTAAGGGTTGTTGATGAATAAATTTATCTAAGGAATATCTGCATGGATGAACTATGGTCTGAATTGATAGATCTGAATCTATGATGCATCCATGGATCTGATGATGGTTCAAGATCTCTAGATCTAAAAATGATGAATCTCTAGGATGATCTGCAAAAGAAATGATGAAGACCTGGCACAAGTCTGAAGAAGAAATTGAAGAAATCTCGGTAAGTTTATAGATTTGGTCTGTTCTGCAAAGTTTATCTTTTACAGATCTATATGCTAGTTTGTCTCAGTAAAAGCACGTATATATGCGGGTTCGCTTCATGAAAAGCGCGTATGGCAGTTATGGTTTCTGAAGAATAAAATACACAGAAGTATATGCGGGTTGGTGTGCAGGAAAGCGCGTATGTACGCGGCTTCAGTAAGGAAAAGTAGCGTATGCTATTTGAATTAATGAATGTTCAGGGTTGAGTGTGTATCTGCATATCTATTCTGAAGTGTGGGTTATTTCTGATATTCTGGTTACAGTGGTCTCACTGTTCTGTTTGAAGTATTGGGCAAAGTATGTTTGTTGATGTTAAGTGAAGGGTTGTGTTGAAGCTGTTTGATCTGGTATGAAAATTGATGAAACATGGTCTGCAGTGGTGCTGAGGGTCGAAGCCTTCAGTGAGGGGGTTGTAGCTCCCTTCCAGTGGTAGCTAGTAAACGAGAGCAGGGGGTAGTAGCTCCCTTCCAGGAGAGGCTGGTAAACAAGGTCAGGGGGTTGGAGCTCCCTTCCAGTAGTGGCTGGAGAACGAGAGAAGGTTGCAGCCTTCTGCAGGTGGGTGCCTGCGTGCTGGTATGAGTCTGCGCCAGCACAAAATTGTAAGAAGTTTTCTTTATAATAAATATTGAAGACAGAGACGACAGAAACGGTGGTTTACTCCCAAATTGGGTTTCCACCTAAAAATACTAGTGTTCATGTGTGTGATGGTTTATTCTGTTATTACTGCACATGCTTACTTCTTACTAAACATCTGATGAATGATTGATGCAATGATCTAAGTAAAGAATTAAATTCATAATAAAGATATTTGAACATACGCGAGTTTTCTTAAGAATATCCACATGTATACGCGAGTTGGGTTCAGTAAAGTAGCGTATGGTTTTTAAGAGAAAGAAAAAGTAAAAAGTTTTTCAGTCAGCTCTAAATACTGATTCACCCCCCCTCTCAGTATTTTTCTCAATTAGGGCACCCATTTATTCTTGGGCAGCCTTAGCTGGCCACAATAGATGCTTACATAGGTTGTCGAATAGGAAGCATGAATATCACTAGAGGCAACTCTCTAAAAAATATCATTAGTTATCCACCTGCCAAACCAAGTCTGCCCATGATAAAAATTCACAAACACCCAGATACATACTGGGAGAAAAACATCTGTCCACCTATGACACTAGCATAAGCCCTCGAATTCAAGGATCAAAATGAAGATGATCTGATTAGTAACGTTATGAATCAACCACCCAAACCTGAAAATTTGAAATGTCAAATGATGAAAACAGTCCTCGAACATGAAGGTCAAGAGGACCTATGGTAGACTTTGACATTCAACATAGCTCCACAGCCAATATTCGTAAAAAAATACCTATTGAGATTGAACCAGGAAAAATTCTGAATATTAACAGTAGCCTAGATGACAACCAAAAACAGAAACTTATAAAAGTTCTCTAGAAGCAACAGGGTGCATTTGCGTGGGATGTAATATTCCTAATCTGGAACAACTAGCAAGGCATGACTGGAAAACGCATTTTCCAGTAATGGCTACTACAGGAATTGAAACCAATACCTGAATCCCTTTAAAAAATGTGTCTAAGTGCTAAATCCAAGAGGAGGCTCCAAAGAAATCCTTCTAAGTGGGTTAAAAAAATCTCCCACACTTAGATGTCCTCAAAAAGTGCCCGATGAAGGGACTGCAGCAATATATGAACATAAAATGGAGCAACGACATTATTTTAATGAGCCATAACACATTTAGAAGTAGATAGCCAACCAAAGTATAATATAGTAGCAAATGTGTACAATTATTTGAGGAATCAGTCACTCAAGCTTGGTTATGAAAGCCTCAATGAGACATGTACATGACAATAGAGCAACACTGCTATGCAGAAATGTTATAGGGCTAAAATAACGCAGTTCATTGGAGACACTACAAAAAAATACATGATATGACAATGATAGCTCAATAAATGTGGGGGAGAAAGCTATCAACCCTTGAAAACACTAATACAACAATAATACAACAATCCTTGGAAGGATTGGCCACAATACAAGTGAAATTGGAAAATCTGCAGAAATGCCGGAGTTACAGGGTAGCAGCTGCAACACAAAACTGAAACAATATGGAGATGGATGAATAATATGTCCAATATGGAACAAACCTCCTCCAATGAATCTCTCAAGTGATAGGCTGATCCTATCCCTGAAGATCTTGCCCTCCAGGATGATGATGCAAACCCTTACTGCAAATATGCTCTGAAATAACGCAATATAGAGAAGGGACTGCACTGCTGATCATAGGAGAAGCTTGGCCTGATGCCAAGATATGAAAATATGCCCTGGAAACCTTCCTTACTAACCTTCCTGAGGAATAGGAACTCCCTCGTCTGAAAGATGAGACAAGGAATGGTGTTGTGGAACCCCTCCACTGCAACACCCAACAACACTACGTTATACTTCAGCAGAAATAACGTAGTGACTGAAGAAGTGGCTTTGGCCTTGAGCCAAGATGTGGAGAAAATGAAGTGCAATCCTTCAAGAGGCCTCTCAAGGAGGAGAGGAAATCCTAAACAGGAATCCCTCGTGCTAAACAACACTGCAACTCAGCTGAACAGCTGGAGACTGCAAATAGTCTAATCAGACAAATGATCAAATGCTCCAAGATGTCTCACTATGGCTGCCTCTTCCTCCTTTTATGCAAGTGAATGCCTCTTTGCCCTGGACCCCACACATTAGGTTTTCTTCCACAAAGAATATTCCTCCCTCTCAAACTGCATTGTCTTCTCGTGCAAGCTACACCCTCTTAGGCAACACTGTTGACTTGGTCAAACTTGATCTTGTCCTCATGCATTTGCCCCTTTTCACACTGGAAGGTGCAAAATAAAGCTACTCCATAGATCCCTTTCAAACTATGAGGGATTTTATTCCTACTCATGGGCCTTTTACCCACTTTATTCATCTCCTAGATGTCATAAGCAAAATTTAATATCCCAATTTGTTGCTTGCAAATTTTGGAATATTACAGTCCTCCCCTCTCAACGATTGCTTGTCCTCAAGAAAGTGCAAGGATAGAATAAATTCTTTCCTCCTCTCCCTGCAGCATCCATGTATGATGATCTCCTCCAAGTAAAGTGATGCTATCCCATCAATCAAGCCTCCACTTTGTTCCTCCTCAGCATGCAAGTCAGCTGTCAAGCTATCATCATGTAAAGGTGAGATACTCAAGAGGATAACAATGTGATGTCTAGAGGTCCCCTTGAAGAATAGGATCTGAAATATCATGGGAAGTATCTCTCCCATATGGATCCTCCATACCCAATATATGAGCCATGGAAAGTGAGTCACTTCCCAACTAGGCAACTACTGAAAACTGTCCTCCACCTTTGGCTCCGAAAAAGTAGGTGGGATGAAAATCTGCACATGGTAGACAATGTAGCCTACCCCATTCTGCCCATCTCTCCAATTATGATAAGTGTAGAGTGTTGGCTGATCCTGGGCTGCAATAATATTGCCTTCAAGTGGCAAGATGAGGGCTAGATCTCCAAAGATCTCCCCTACAACGCTGCAAATCATGCTGACCCAAGTTTCTCCATATATGATGAGTTGGAAGTCATCATCATATGGTATCTCCTCCATCATATGGATCACTTCATAAAGTGACAAATGTGTTGTTAAGGTAACCATATCATGTCCCATGTTCCCCTTAGAACATGTAGTGCAAAAAGTGTGAGGAATTCCTCCCTCAAAGGACACATTCACCCAATGTGTCTCTCTCCCAAGCATGCTCCTCATAAAGACAGAAAAAATAGAACCATAAGGAGCAAAGATGAAAATCATGCTTTCTGCCATATGCAACAAATGAGAAGGACAATGGTCCCTCAAGTGCAACCAACACAGCTTGACCCTCAACTGCAATAGAGACTGATAAAATGAGTGGCTTCTCAACCACTTGCCTGCTGCTCTAATCTCCTCATAAATAGGGAGGAAGTGAATGATGCAATGTGTACCATGAGCATGTCCTCCATAATATGCCTCTTCCCTAAGTCCTCCTAGGGAATGGCCATCAACCAAGCTTATGGCCTCAACTAGACCATGAAGCCCAAAAGAAAGAATGCTCCTCCTTGGAGAAATTTCCTACACATATATGGTTAAGGGACACACATCAAGTAAATAATCATCACCCTTACCATATGTTATGCTCATACAAATAGAGTGGCTCATAGATGAGTCTCACCTCCTCCTCAGAGAGAAAAGAAGTGGTTGTGTTAATTCCTCCAAAGAGTCATGTCTCTCCTCCAACTACATCTGATCCATGCATCTCTGCATATGCTAATATATCTCCTCCTCAATGCCCTTCCAAAAATACCCCTCCATGATGGTGTGGTATGCTCTCATAGAACAAGTGGGACTGAAAAGGAAATCCTCCTGAGCTACTTGTAGAAACTTCTCCTTGAGCTTGGAAGCTCTAGGAAAGAAGATCCTACCATGATAAAAGATGACCCCATCTCTAACTGAATATCCCTCCTCATGTAACTGGTCATCCAAGATCATACAAGAATGAAGATCCTTGGAATACTCCACCAACAACTAGGAGTTCCAATATGGATCTATCCTCCATAGTGATAGCACTGATGATCTCTCATGAAGAACATCTGTCATATGGCTGCCCTCTTCTCTGACATCCCCCATGTCAAATATGCAAGTTGGAAGGGTACTATCCTTCCCCTGTTGCTTCTGCCACATCGCAAAATCTGAAATGGAAGTGGGTGATGCTGATGTTGAGAGAATTCTCTCTCTCTCCTTGAGTCTACCCCAGACTCCCAACGTTGTATCAAGTTATCCCAAGGTTCCTACTCCTCTGAAATTGCTGAGTGGTGCCTCAACTGGTGAAGCATCCATCCTCCTCTGCCGATCCAGTGGTCTCCCCGACAGAATGTCTCCATGCAATGAGACATCATCAACAAGAGATGACTAAATCAATGAATAGAAATAACTCTCCATGCTTCCACTGTGCAATCCAATCACCTCCTTAGGTGCATCAACCTCCTGAAGTGGATAGAGATGTGTACATCTCATCTCATGATATTTTTCCTTCTCCCTACCTTCTCCTTGTGTCTCCATGGTTCCACACCTCCTCAACAATGGCACATGTAAAACATGAGTTGTGCCTTGATCTCCACACATGAGATCCTGGGGACTTCCTTGCAAGGATGCAAGCATCCCTCTGCTTGGAGCAAGAGCTCCTCCTTCCTCTGCATGAGGCACTAAATAATATCTATACATGAATGTTGAAGAGGTAAATCCCCTCTGCGGACAAAGGCGATCCCTACTAGCCCAAAATGGGTCTAGCAACAATCATCAAATGCTACAGCGCAAGTTCCTAATTGCGAATAAACAGACCAACGATGGAGGCCTACCTGGAGTCCAATGCTATGATTCGTAGAAGAGACAGCATTCCTGTTCCTCAACCTCGACAGATCACGATCCCCACGATCTCCGTGAATAGACACCTGCACATGCAATAAACAACACAAATACAAGCATAAAATCCGGAATACGCAACTACATATCAGTCAGAAAGGATATAACTCATCATTATCATAAGTGAAAAAAAAGTGGAACCATAACCAGTAGTCATTCATTAATAAGCAATCGAAAGAGAGTACAACCAATGTTCTGACGCTGAGGTCTCCTTCGGAGGGGTCTCAAGTCGTACATGTCTCGCAAAGCCTGCCAGGGATGGGACAAGCCTCTCTTAGAGTCTCTCGACGATAGTCTCCTTGCTTGAGTTTGGCCTTAAGGGAAGAATGAGGGCTCTTGTAGCATTAAGGCTCTTGGGAATTTGAGAACTTGGAGATTCAAGACTTAGGCACTTCTAGAATAGCTTGCAATGGCAATGGGAAAGCTTTTATAGATGGAGGAGAGGGAGTTGGGATCCCTATAATTGTGGGATTGGCCCTATCTTCAAGGAAGCTTCCATGAGAGCTGGCAAACCACTTCCCTTTCATGGAACTCCCGGAGCCAAACCTCCCAACTCAAGATAGATAATGGTTTCTGAGTCTGTTGAAATGAAACTTCTGCCATCTTATTTTAAAAAACACTCCTTAAATTGGCTGGCACGACTGCGAATCTGGGACAGAGCGCCAGTTGGCACGGCCTCTTTGTAGGACTTTCCCCATTGGCGTGAGTGATGAACTGTCTACCCGCGCCAATGCAAAAAGGGATGTTTTTATGGGTTTTTGCAAGGAGATGTCTTCAGGGCAATTGAAGCTCATGTTTAGAGGAATGCAATGATAATGGTTTCAAGGCATGACATTGCACACAGGTCACAGAATGGGCCCTCCAATGTGCGGGATAGGGAATGGTAGGGACGGTGAAAAATTACTGTGTAACAGATGACCCCTAAAGCATGAGGCCCAAGAGAGAGAGAGGGGTGAAATGCTTTACGAGAATGTGTCCAACTGAAGCTCCGCCGTCGGAAATCCTGCGCGGAGAAATACAACTAATATCTCAAGTACATGATGTATATGCGGTATGGGCGTAGCCATCCGAAATAGAGTATACTATAATCCAGATCCAAGGTATGGACGCAACCATCCAGTGAGGATCAATAAATAGACTCAGGTATGGTCGCAGTCATCCAGTGAATAAGTCATGTAAATAATAATCCACAAAATCGCAGCCTGGATTACAACAGACACAATCCAGGGTCTTGCACTCCATCTCGACCCGAACAAAGTACAAGTTCAAACATGTGAATACATGAGCTGAAGTCGAACATGCAAGAACATCGTTTGATTACCAGCCAATGATGAGAGCTGTTAACAAACGCGAGCGGAACCACCAATAATGACTATGGCCCTCAAGGTACTACAGGTACAATCTACGGCATGTGAATCAATGAGCTGGTGTCGAACACCCGTAGAATCACTCAATCGGAGGCCAATGATGAAAACCTCACGTCGAATGCGACGAACCTGCCATTGAGGCATGCAGGCTCAAAGGTACCATGAGGGAGTCTCTAGATCAGCTTCCTGGATAATGAGCTGAAGTTGACAGGAAGTCACCTTGATCGAAGGTGGGCCATAATGTTTCCCACATCATCGACGCGAGACAGAGTAACATGATGTTTTTTTTGTGAATCAGGATCATATGAGAGTCAGAGGAAAGTTGATATTTATAGAGGTCAACTTCTCTTGAACATATAACGACACAAATAGTGGTTTTGGCAGTATTTGACATCAACGGATCAAAGGTCATGGTGATGAGGCAATGAGCAGAGGAGAGGTAAAAAATGATTATCCAAACCCATGGAAGCAAGTGAAAAACGAGATGAGATGTCCCCAACCCGACACGAATGCAGACAAGTGCCATGTTCAAGAGCGACATACTGCCGACACGGCAATGATGATGGTTCCATTTTTTCCCCCACCATTTATGGCGAGTACCCCAATTATTTTTGACAACAAGCTTGAAGGGGATAGCATATGCTTGTAATATAAGTCCGCCCTTCGGGCGAATCCATCCTAGTACATTTAACGAGCCCTAGGAAGGAGGAACTCGGAGAACGTCATTTCGACTGAATCTGATGTCATCAGGGTTTAACGAGTTTGACAAAGGAAGAACTCAACGTCTTTTCATGTTTAGAGAGTTTGAAAAGACATCAGAAAAGTAAACTCCAAAGGTCCCTTTTCGTAAATAGTTCCTCAGATCCGAAAAGGTAGAAAACAATATCCGAGAAAACCTCCTAGTCGCGATAGGCTAGGGTATTCCTTTTTCGTAAATAATCCATCCCAGCCCAAAAAAGGGGTAAACGTATACTAGGTAGATGTCGTTCCATAGCCACTTTAATGAGATCGAAACGACAAGGGCCTCGGCAATATTTTCATGTTTAGAGAGTCAGAAAAGAGTTGAAAGATGACTCCAAAGTGACTTTTTCATGTTTTTACCGAGTCCGAAAAAGTATAAAATACAACTCGTTTCGCCGTTTACGTTGCATAAAAACTTGTTGCTGCATAGAAAGGCAAGTGTAAAATCTATTTTCGACAAAACATACAAAGTTTTAATGAAAAAAAAATTTTAAACTTGAAATAGAGCTCAAAAAGTTATAAATAATTCTAAATGGTAAAAATTAAAATTACTTTTACTTTTTACCTGAGTGAAGAGCAACATTGGTCCATTTATTGTGCAAACTTCTGGCGGCGATTACGACCGATCCGGGCCACCATTCAGAGTTCCGTCAGTTCTAGGTAAAAGGCGCTTCCTCATCCTTCATTTCAATCCATTTTTTAATAGTTTTCCATCGTGCAATAGACTTCTGTGGCAACTTTTTGAATTTTTAGGGCTCCGCTCATTGGCGCGGGTATCGGGCATGGACCCGGCCAATGGGCTTTTATATGTAAAAGGCTCGCGCCAGCGGCTGAACCCAATTTTCCGCCTAAAAAATCAACATTTTGATCAATTTGAATGAATTTTGAAGCTCAACATAGATCTAATTAAAGGCTTGTGACCATGTTGATGCAGGAAATCGAGCAGAATGGTGATTGAGTGGAAAGAAAGAGAGCATGGGGAAGAGGATGAAATGGCCATGGAAAATGAGGCCTGTATGAATTCCCTTAGAAACTGTGGGCTCAAGAAATTCTTCCTGACACCTTGTTTGCGTGCTCAACCTGAGCTACTTCAGTACCTGGTGAGCATTTGGGATGAACAAGAACAAGTATTCAAGCTACGAGACCAGGTGTTAGAAGTGGACGTTTCTGATGTGTACTTCATAACTGGACTGTCGTGCAGAGGTCCAGTACCCATACTGACAGGGAGCAGACCGTCGGGTGAGAAAATGGAGGAAGTGATGGCACGAGTGTGCCCATGGGCACAAATGGGATCAGGGAGTAAAAAGGTGGATATCCACACTATCCCCGATTTGGCACTACGAGTAGTGCTGCATACCATCACGCGGGCTGCAGGATCGCAGGCACTGCACGAAGCGACGAAAGCCTAACTCTTACTGGCTTCAAAGTGCATGAGTCCCATACTGTTTGACTGGGCCACAACAGTAACGATCAACATCAAGAGACAGCTGACGAGATGCAAACAAGCCAAGCTGAAGCAGTTTGGCTACGGGTCCATCCTGGTATCGTTCATTCTGGAACAATTACCAATCTTCCAGGGCCAAGGGGCTGTTGTAGCGGAGCCGATACCACGAGAGCCGAGAATGGCTCGCTGGGCAGCACTGATGCCTAGAGCAGGAGGAGGCCAACAGATGTCCTAGAGGCCAGAGTTTTTTAGGTGGTTGCGGCGCCAGTTGATTGTAGTTGAGGACTGGCCTTATGCCGGGATAGACTTTACTGGAGACCCAGATCTCCCACTGCCGGAGGGAGAGGATTGGGACGAAGAGCTGGGTATGATCTATTTTTATTTTTTATGTTTTATGATTTTTTGTTAATACATGTCCGTTCTGACAGCAGTTACATGCGTATGCAGATGTTGGCCCAGAGAGACCAGCCGGGATGTCTCCTATCGCGCGGAGAACTCAGCTCGCAGCCAATCCTCATGAGGAGGGCGCAGAAGGAGGAGAGTTGGTTCAGAATCTCGAGGGGATTGCCCGAGGGATTCCAGACTACGCCCGACTGGCGGATGTACCGTTAGCATATCAGAGACATACAGTAGGATTGCCTAGTCGCCTCCACCATCTACTGAGATGCCTAGTGCGTGCAGTGACTTGTTATCATGAGCACCACGCAAACTAGCCTCCTAGGGTTTTATTTCATGCATATTTTTGAGAGACGTGTCGTCTCCAGATGTAATAAGACGAACATGTATATTTTTTTATCTATGTGATGCACACTGTGCAAAAATTTTGACACACACACACACACACACACACACACACACATATATATATATATATATATATATACATATGACTATTTTGGATGGATCTTTTACATGTGATGATGTTTTTTATATGTCATGCAAATGTCTAATAAAAATGTAATCTAATGTATCAGTTACATAACAAACGACCCAATGCGAAATGTATTCACACAATGTATCTACTCACACATTTCATTTTTATGCAAGCTTAAAAGCACACATGAACACACACATATGCAAACTATGCTTGAAATGAGGAAGACGGGCATGCCCCCCAGCATGGTGTCTCAATTCGAGGTGCATGCCCCACAAGCTTCAGTCCATTGAAAATGGAGTGAAGGTTCAAAACAAAAATTCGAATTGAACATGCTCATGTTTCATTATTTTAACGAGGTTGACACACTTAAAAGAACTATCCTCAAATAGCTTGTTTCATTGTTTTTAGGAGCTTGACACAAGTGGAGGAACTATGCTCCGGCAAACTTGATTTCATTTTTTAAGGAGCTTGACGCAAGGAAACAAACCATGCTCTGACAGACTTCCCGTCATGATGAACAAGAAGTCATGGTTTCCAAGAGTCCCGCACCAGGTGGGAGAACGACATCTTGGAAATCAGGACCCAATGCCCCCAGTACACTATGCACGACGGCGTCATCACTGAGTGTGGGCACAGGGTAGGTAGACACATAGTTGACCTGCGGTGGAGCAGATACAACGGGTGGATAAAAACCAGGAGGGGGTGATGGCGGACCAGTTGCCACATTAGGACCAAAGAACGAAAGCTGATCAATGGTCACGATCCGTCCTTCATGCGGAAAACAGGCCACACGAAAAAGGGAGGAGATGAGCGCTCCCATGGCATAGGTGTAATTGCGCCCTAGGAGCAGATTGAAATCCAAGGGGCCTGGAACGATCATCACGTCCATATGGACGGTTTTACCTCCCAAAGTAATAGGTAACCTTGGAAGGATCCCCAATGGTTGACTCGTTCTTCTATTGAATGTCAACAGATTCTGCGTAACGGGCGCAAGCGGCGGTGAACCAAAATCTTGCCAGGTAGTTGAGGATAGAATACTAACAGAGGCACCTTCGTCTATAATGGTGTTGGGTACGACCAGACCAAGAGCCTGTACTGTGATCTCGAAAGACACATAAGACGGAAGGCGGAATCCTGCAAATCGACTCCAATCAAAGGAGGCGACCAGACTACTCGGAGGGGCTTCCATCAAACCGAGAAGGTCTTCCCATGGTGTTACGGAAGCAGGAGCCTCCTCCATGACCTCCAACTCAAAGGTGGGAGGGGTATCCTCTAGAGCCTCCATGGTGGGAGGCAGAGGAGCAGCTCCTTGAGGTACAGGGACAGGAGAATCTTTCTCCAAGTATGAGGAATCTAAAGAAACCAGAAGAACATGAGGGGTGTGAGGTCCACTCTCAACGGAAAAGACCTGGTGCACCGTAGAAGGGGCCAGCTCAACCGATCCCACAACCAATGGTTGGTCAGGGACGGATTCTTGAATCTGAATTTCTGAGGGAGTGGGATCGACCAAAGATGATTCTTGACCAATCGTATCATCAATAGGTGGAAGACTCAAAGAGAGCTGCTTATAACCAGCTGGGAGGCATGGTGTGGAAACAGCCGGGTTGTCCAACACTTGCTTGGCTTCATCCATATAAGGACAAAGGTGAATGGCATGGTGCCCTTCACACAACTTACAGGGATTGGTGATCTTACCCTGCTTCTTAGGAGCCTTATCAACACCAGTTGAAGACGTGCCCCCAACCTGACTTCCGGAAGTCACAGACAACAGCGGGCGGCCGTTGGACCATGCTTCAAGCACCTTGGGAATGCCAGGGCAGACTCGAAGAAGATGGTCTCCCGTGCACAACATGCAGGGGAACTTGACTTTCCATGGAGGGTTGGGAGGTATATCAAGAGGAGATATTTAAGAAACAGTAGTGGCAGCTTTAGCCTCTCTTTTATCAGACTTCTTCTTATTTGTCTTCTTCTTCTTCTTCTTAGCCACCTGATTACTTGAATCCAGACTTTCACCAGGCGAAGTAGAAGAGGAGGATGCAGAAACAGGCGAAGAAGGGGAGAGGTCCACCTTGGAATCAACATGATGTCGTTCAGGTGGAGGAACTGATTGAACAGTAGCGGAGATATTCGGGACCACAAAGGTTGAAAACAACCAAACAGGCAACCCAACATTTAACCCAGGAAGGGACAATGTTGCCATGTAAGGAGCACCAACATTCCCTAAAGGAGGAAACTGACCAGGATTCCCTTCTGAGGGGATTCCTTGGTTGGTAAACTCTGAAAAAGTTGCCATCAAAACTCAAAACCACACATGGGCTGAAAAAGAGTCAAGACACACGATCAAATGGTCAACAAACAAAATCTAACAGGGCGTGTAATCGTGGGTGATTAATTTTTTACCACATCAAAAAATAAGAAACTTCATCGTTCCATGTTTTAAGAGTCGAGAAACGATAAAAAAGGTGACTCTATCTCTTTCAGATTTGACACAAGCGTGAAAGGACAAGCACTTGGCGATCTTTTAAAATTTAGGAAGTCAGAAAAGATCAAATGACTGCTCAGGAATACTAGGCAAAAGGGTGTACCAAATAACCGTGAACTGCAATATACACCTTGGTTTCAAAAATGAAAGAGAAATCAACCAAGGACTTTCCGTACATGCAGGCAATCTCCCTGAATGTTGTGTCCGGTGTATCATAGGTATAGGGCGGCAGACTCGGCTTCCTACGGATAAAGTATTGCAACCTAGAGGGGTCTCCCTTTATATACGCGACGGTACGGGAAGCACAAGTCCGTACTAGCGATGTCTAAAGCCAAAAGGCGAACGACAGCTACTAGGTTTAAAGACGCCGGAACACGTCTCTAGCCTAGACCTCTAAATGTGTTTCGTTAGATTTCAATGCTACCTTAGTGTAAATTGAATAGATTTTAAAGTTGATCTTCAATTACATTTCAGTTTTCAGGCCCTAACGAATGTGTTGTCTCAAAAATCTCCTAAATGCAAAATTACATGCCACAGTACATCATTTCGTTCGATGAAGACTAGCTACATAAGAGTTGAGAGTTTTTACACAAACAAAATGATCGGAAGACAATCAATGATATCTCTCATGCAACTAATGAAATCAAAACTTTTCATTCAAATCACTAAATACTAGTAAAATTGAAAAGATTTCAATTTACACTAATCAACAAAAGCAAAGGAGATTTTTTGTATTTTCAATGTTTGATAGCTAGATGCACTAAACAAACTGAAAACAGAAGAGAAGAAATTTGAGAAATGATATTAAGAGAGCGAAAGCAAACAAATTTCACTCACTGGCACAAACAATCAGATCTCAAATCGACCAAAGTCTCTCAAAACCAAAAAAAAGCCTCAAAGGCTCCAATGGACCGTGTAATCTAGGCCCAAAGAAAGACCAAACGAAATTTGAATGAAGAGCAGAACAATCACCCAAAAATCGCAGTGAAACGGTGAACAACCACTAAGAGAATGTGGAGGAGCAATCAGAGAACTGACTGGACTAACAAAACACCAAAACTCCTAAGGAGGGCTCGATACACAAAGCCACTAGATGCCCTAGGGCTTAAAACGTGAAATCGATGGAGAAAAGAAAACAACCAAAGGATGAAGGCAAACTCCTAGTCAAACAGGACTCCAACACACTCAGGTAGCCGAAAAACCAAAAAGAAAAACACTGACCAGACCCAGAGACTTCAAAACTGAGCAAACCCTAATGCCTCACAGGAGTGGCATGACTGTGAGGTTGTAACTGGCGCCAGAAAGCAATTGGCGCGGGTAATAAAAAATCAACATGCGCCAATTGGCGCGACTGTCGAGCTAAAAAGTGCGCCATCCGAGTTCCTCAGCCAAAAATAAAAAAGAACTACTCCAGAAGCAGATCAATGATATCCAAGCAAACCAAGAAGCAAAAAATAGCAAAAGAACCCAGCCCAGAAGGCTAACCAAGCAAGGAAAACCACGAAACAATCAAAACGAGACAATCAAAACTAGACGGTCCCCAGCGGAGTCGCCAAATTGTTGAAGAGGTAAATCCCCTCCGCGGACAGAGGTGATCCCTACTAGCCCAGAACGGGTCTAGCAACAATCATCAAATGCTACAGCGCAAGTTCCTAATTGCGAATAAACAGACCAACGATGGAGGCATACCTGGAGTCCAATGCTATGATTCGTAGAAGAGACATCGTTCTCGTTCCTCAGCCTCAGCAGATCACGATCCCCACGATCTCCGTGAATAGACACCTACACATGCAAGAAACAACACGAATACAAGCATAAAATCTGGAATACGCAACTACATATCAGTCAGAAAGGATATAACTCATCATTATCATAAGTGAAAAACAGAGTGGAACTATAACCAGTAGTCATTCATTAATAAGCAATCGAAAGAGACTACAACCAATGTTCTGACGCTGAGGTCTCTTTCGGAGGGGTCTCCAGTCGTAGACGTCTCGCAAAGCCTTCCAGGGATGGGACAAGCCTCTCTTAGAGTCTCTCGACGATAGTATCCTTGCTTGAGTTTGGCCTTAAGGGAAGAATGAGGGCTCTTGTAGCATTAAGGCTCTTGGGAATTTGAGAACTTGGAGATTCAAGACTTAGGCACTTCCAGACTAGCTTGCAATGGCAATGGGCAAGCTTTTATAGATGGAGGAGAGGGAGTTGGGATCCCTATAATCGTGGGATTGGCCCTATCTTCAAGGAAGCTTCCATGAGAGGTGGCAAACCACTTCCCTTTCATGGAACTCCTGGAGCCAAACCTCCCAACTCAAGATAGATAATGGTTTCTGAGTTTGTTGAAACGAAACTTCCGCCATCTTATTTTAAAAAACACTCCTTAAATTGGCTGGCGTGACTGCGACTCTGGGACAGAGCGCTAGTTGGCGCGGCCTCTTTGTAGGACTTTCCCCATTGGCGCAAGTGATGAATTGTCTACCCGCGCCAATGCAAAAAGGGATGTTTTTATGGTTTTTTGCAAGGATATGTCTTCAGGGCAATTGAAGCTCATGTTTAGAGGAATGCAATGATAATGGTTTCAAGGCATGACATTGTTCACAGGTCATAGAATGGGCCCTCCAATGTGCGGGACGAGGAATGGTATGGACGGTGACAAATTATTGTGTAACAATGACAGTGCTATTGCCCTCAATCTCTACAACATGAATGGGAAACCCTCCAATGATCGGATCCCTTTTTGAAAAAGAGATCTCCATGCCCTCTTGCTCAAGAGTGTGAGAAGAAAGTCTTTCTTCCGGCAAGGTATGGTGCAAGTTTCCAGCATTCTCCATGGTTTTCTGCCATGGTACTGTGTTCTAATGCAAGGGTTTTGTTTGAGTTCCCTTGTTTAGATCTACCATATGTGTCTCATGAATCCTTCTATCAAATCTGTTCGCTAATGCCTTAGTGAAATTTGCATAAGATGAAATGTTTACATTTTTCTAAGAAAAGGATTCAAAGATCCACCAGGCATAAGCCTTACCTCTCAAATGCAACATTGCAACTTTGATGGCTTCATCTTCAACAATGTGGTGCTGGTGCAAGAAGGTCTCTAACTCCTCCACCCAAGCTTTGGCTAAACATGTAGGTGAACCTTCAAAGGTAGATAGATGAAATCTATCCTGCTGCTCTCTTCCATTCACTTTCATCTTGAAAAACTCTAAAAAACTGAGATGATCTCGGAATTTTTGAGTTTTAAACTCATACTCTTTCAAGAAATCACTAAGGGTTTCCCTCCTAGCAACCTCTTCTTCTCTTTCCATCTCTCTTTCGACAATCCTAGGCATGTGACTGCGCTAAGTATTAGGATGTGTAGTTGCTTGCTCACACTCCTCAAATCTAGAGTTTTCTTTAGATTCAAACTCCCTTGGAGATTCTTCATACATCTCCCTTCGAATCTTCTTGAAATACTCATGAATTTTATTTATAGATTTAGGAAGAAGCTTTGTAAGCTTATCCCCTTTTTCTTTTTCTCCTCCAAAAAATGGAGTCTTTTTCCTGCTTATTTCTTTGTCTCCTTGATGAGAATAGGAAGTACAGGGTTCTTCCTTTTCTTTCTGATTATCCTCCTTGGGGAGGCTCTTCATGGATCTGAAATATGATGAGATAAAACCCATCCTCTTCAATCTTCTGATCTCTTGGGCTTAGAATCATAGGTTGAGCCAAGACTATGTTCCGATACCACTGTAATATTCCTAATCTAGAACAGCTAGCAAGGCATGACTGGAAAATGAATTTTCTAGTAATGGCTGCTACAGGAATTGAAACCAAGACTTGGATCCCTTAGAAAATTTTTTCTAAGTGATAAATCCAAGAGGAGGCTCCAAAGAAATCCTTCTAAGTGGGTTAAACAGATCTCCCACACTTAGATGTCCTCAAAAAGTGCCCAATGAAGGGATTGCAGCAATATATGAACATAAAATGGAGCAACAACATTATTTTAATGAGCCATAACACATGAAGAAGTAGATAGCCAACCAAAGTATAATATAGCAGAAAATTTGTACAATGCTTTGAGGAATCAGTCACTCAAGCTTGGTTATGAAAGCCTCAATGAGACATGTACATGACAATAGAGCAACACTGCTATGCAGAAATGTTATAGGGCTAAAATAATGCAGTTCATTGGAGACATTGAAACAAAATACATGATATGACAATGATAGCTCAATAAATGTGGGGGAGTAAGCTCTCAACCCCTGAAAACACTAATACAACAATCATACAACAATCCTTGGAAATATTGGCCACAATACAAGTGAAATTGGAAAATCTGCAGAAATGCCGGAGTTGTAGGGTAGAAGCTGCAACACAAAACTGAAAAAATATGTAGATGGCTGAATAAGATGTCCAATATGCAGAAAACCTCCTCCAATGAATCTCTCAAGTGATAGGCTGATCCTATCCCTAAATATCTTGCCCTCCAGGATGATGATGCAAACCCTTACTGCAAATATGCTCTGAAATAACGCAGTCTAGAGAAGGGATTGCACTGCTGATGATAGGAGAAGCTTGGCCTGATGCCAAGATATGAAAATATGCCCTGAAAACCTTCCTTACTAACCTTCCCGAGGAATAGGAACTCCCTCCTCTGAAATATGAGACAAGGAATGGTGTTGTGGAACCCCTCCACTGCAACACCCAGCAACACTACGTTATACTTCAGCAGAAATAACGCAATGAATGAAGAAGTGGCTTTGGCCTTGAGCCAAGATGTGGAGAAAATGAAGTTCAATCCTTCAAGAGGCCTCTCAAGAAGGATAGGAAATCATAAACAGGAATCCCTCATGCTAAAAAACACTGCAACTCAGCTGAACAGCCACAGACTGCAAATAGTCTAATCAGACAAATGATCAAATGCTCCAAGATGTCTCACTATGGCCGCCTCTTCCTCCTTTTATGCAAGTGAATGCCTCTTTTCCCTGGACCCCACACATTAGGGTTTCTTCCAAAAATAATATTCCTCCCTCTCAAACTATGTTGTGTTCTCATGCAAGCTACACCCTCTTAGGCAGCACTATTGACTTGGTCAAACTTAACCTTGTCCTCATGCATTTGCCCCTTTTCACACTGGAAGGTGCAAAATAAAGCTGCTCCATAGATCCCTTTCACAATATGAGGGATTTTATTCCTACTCATGGGCCTTTTACCCACTTTATTCATCTCCTGGATGTCATAAGAAAAATTTAATATGCCAATTTGCTGCTTGCAAATTTTGGAATATTACATGGGATTAACAAGACATGAAGGGCTTGGACCCACAATTGTGCACACACCACATCTATACTGATAGGGAAACACACCTTGTTAGACAAACCTAACGAAGAATAAACCCACATTTAAAAGAAATTGTAAAAAAAGTGTTGCGAAAACTTCTAGATGTAAATTTCATTTATCCCATCTCAGACAACAAATGGGTCTCCCCTTTGGTGGTCGTCCCTAAGAAGAATGGGAAGTGTAGAATCTGTGTAGATTACAGAGAATTAAATAAGGCAACTCAGAAAGATCATTTCCCCCTTCCCTTAATTGACCAAGTCCTTGACACATTAGCTGGAAAACGGTTCTTCTCTTTCCTTGACGGATTCAACAGATACAATCAGATCCAAATAGCCCCTGAAGACCAAGATAAGACAACCTTTACCTACCCATGGGGTACTTTCTCTTACAGAGTTTTATATTTTGGATTATGTAATGCCCCAGCAACATTTCAAAGAGCCATAATTAGCATTTTTTATGACTTAATAAATGAAGGACTTGAAATTTATATGGATGATTTTACACCCTATGGGGAAGACTTTGATCAAGCGCTAGAAACATTAGAAAAATTATTAGAACGATGTATTTATACTAGAATATGTCTAAGCAACGAAAAATGCCACATGATGAGGACTGAGGGGGTAATCCTAGGCCACTACATTTCTGCAGCTGGAATACAGGTAGACCCGGCCAAAATAGAGGTAATCCTTCTGTTGGCCACACCTTGTACACAAACAGAGGTACACAGTTTTCTGGGATATACAGGATATTATCGCAGATTTATAAAAAAATTCTCATAGATAGTTGCACCTCTGTATGATTTAACTAGAAATGTTGAATTCCATTGGATTGAAAAATGTGACACTGCTTTTACAGACTTGAAGAAGCTGGTCTCCACAACACCAATCTTGCGAGGTCCTAACTGGAAACTGCCCTTTCATATCTCTTCCGATGTATCTGATACAACAATAGGAGCAGTCCTTGGCCAAGAAGAAGACCGAAAGCCTTATGCTATTTATTATATCAGTGAAAACCTTACTCCTGTCGAATTAAATTATACAATAACTGAGAAATAATTCCTGGCTGTAATTTATGCTATCAATAAATTCAGGCACTAAATAGCCGGATATCAAGTGTTCCTGTACACTGACCACTCAGCTATTAGATATTTAGCTAATAAACTGATCACAAATGGAAGAATAACTTGTTGGCTACTGTTATTGCAGGAATTCGATATAACAATCAAAGACCATCTAGGGAAGGAAAATGTGGTCGCAGAATTCCTGTCTAGAGTCCCCAAGACAGATGACACACTAACAGTTGATGATCAATTCCCTGATGAACACCTGTTTGCTGTAGCAGTCAAAACATCGTGGTATGCAGATGTGGAAAATTATCTGGCAGTTGGGAAACTTCCCAGACATTTGACGGCGAGAGAACGAAATTTGATTGTACAATGCAGCGTAATATTCTATTGGATTGAAGGATACCTATTCCATACAGGGGCTGATATGCACATATGCAGATGGATAAGGGAAGATGAAATCCATGACATCTTACGCGCCTATCATGATGAACCCTGTGGTGATCACTTCGCAGAACGACGGATGGGGCATAAAGTGTTGCAATTAGGCTATTACTGGCCTACGATTTTCAAAGATGCAAATAAGTATGTACAGGCCTGAGATAGTTGCCAAAGAATGGGCCACCCAGGCCAAGTTGATGAAATGCCACTGCAACCAAAATTTGTGGAGGAACCATTTGAACGATGGCCATTGGATTTCTTTGGGCCATTCAATCCACCATCAAACCATAAAGCCCTGATATTAGTTTCCACGGATTATGTCACCAACTGGGTGGAAGTAGTAGCCTTGTCAAAAGCCACGGAAGAATCAGTAATTAAGTTTCTCTTTGAACTATTCATATGATATGGCCTGCCAAGGGAAGTGATAACCGATGGGGGGGGCACAATTCATCGGCAATAAGATCATATCTACCTTAGGAAATCACCATATCATTCACAGAGTTACGTCTCCTTACCACCCGCAGGCAAATGAACAAGTCGAAAGCACTAACAAAGTCCTAGAGGAAATCCTTACCAGGGCAGTAGCAGCACACCGCCGGGACTGGGCCACTAGACTACCAGAAGCCTTATGGGCTTATCGAACAACCTGGAGAAATACCACTAGATATTCACCATATCAGCTAGTATTTGGGAGAGAATCTATCTTCCCTATCGAGTTCGAAATTAAAACACTGAGAACAACCCAGGAAGGGGGATTGGACTTAACAGACGCTCAAGCTAAAATAATCCAACAAATAAATGAACTGGACGAAATTCGACTGCTTGCCTTACAACGCACAATGATCATTCAACAACAACGAGCCAAGTGGCACGACAACCTAATAAAAAAGAAGGTATTTCAAAAGGATATTGGGCACTCCTCTATGATTCCAGATTCCAAGACTTTCCAAGAAAATTGCAAACAAGGTGGCTTGGTCCATATGAGATTCAGGAAGTACATAGCAATGGTACCCTCACCTTGACCAGTATATATGGGTTTGGCTCAACATCTCGAGTTAACAGGCACAGAGTACGCCTCTATCACAAACCTCTCATGAAAGAATCTTTCTGTCAACAGGCACGAAACGATCCCACCATCCAAGTTGTGGCGCAAGGGGGTGACAGCCCCACAAACTCAAGTACATGAGAGGTTTGACATCATCACTTGTAAATAATGTATATAATTGTTTTTCTTGTTGTACATTTGTCCCATTTTCAAGCCATTTTTCATTATAAGATTGTGTTTTTTGCAGTTTCTTACTTTGTTGTTCAGTTTATGAACAACTGTTGTTCAGTTTTCGAATAGTTGTTGTTCAGCCGAGCTGAACAAGCTTTTGTTTTGTTCTTTTATTGTTGTTGTTCAGTACGAGAACGACTGTTGTTCAATTTTTGAATGACTGCTGTTCAACTGAATTGAACAACTTTTTGTTGCATCATGAAGAAATCTTTCGGTAATAATCACATTACAATGAACAAAGTCGACGCATTTCGAACCAACCAGTGTGGTTCATCATTAGGACTAGGTGAGAGATCAGATCAGTTGTTAAGTTTAAATAGATGTAGAAAAGGAAAATAAAACCGTTAGAATAACAACTAATTTGACTTTGAAATCCATAACGGTTAGTTCTATTAATTTAATTATTTAATTAAAACAACGTAATAGCTAGTTTGAATATTGAAATTAATAACGACTAGGTCAATTTAATAGTTTAATTTATATATAAAAATCTTTTTATTTTTATTAATATCGTTAATTGATTATTCATAATACAAATAGTATTTTATTATAGTTATATATTATTTTATTGTAATTCTATCTTTAAAAAAATAAGTAAATAAATAAAATTAAAAATATAAATATAAATAAATAAATAAAAATAAAAATAAATAAATAGATAATGATAATAATAATATTAAAAATAAAAATAAATAAATAAATAAAACAAAATAAAAATAAAATAAAATAATTAAAAATATAAAAATAAAATTAAAAAAGGAAAATTAAGAATATAAGGCAGGGATCCAACACCTACTTATATTCCAACCGTCATCTCTATTGAGATTTACGGGCCTTTTTTCAATTTCAAGGGCCTCTCTTAACTTACGATGATGAAAGTGATCAATCCTGGCTAAGACCTTAGCCTCTTCGATGCAGATATGATGGTTAGTTTTTTCCATATGTTCAGCTAGGGCAAAGGTGCAGGACCTTCCATGCCTAATGTCAGCTGCAGAGGAGAGATTGGAATCACAAGATGATTCAGGTGACACTGTCCTTGTGGAGTACAGTACACACACGGAGACAACCCCTTTGTCACCAGGAAAGTAGCATTGCTCCTCCTAGTCAAGACCCTCATATTGAGGTCAATTCTGAAGAAGTAATTAGAAACACCATTCTAGATGCTATCCCTGAAAAATATAATTCTACTCCCCTATCACCTACTGAAATAAGAACAGGTAAAGGTTTAGATGTGAGGAGAACTGAGAAATTAAGAAAGAACTACAAGAGATTGGAGAAATTGGTGAAATATCTGAGGAAGCAACTGAAAAGAGAAAGAAGGGCCAGGAAGCCAAGAACATAAACCTCTATTGCAAGGACTCGAATAGAACCAGAAAATACTATTGAAAGTGAAACACAATCCAACTTAGTCAGCACTATGGAAACTGGAACACAAACCAAGTTGATAACCACTACTGAAATGGAATTACAGACCAACCTGGTAGACACCACCGAGGCTGAAGTACAGACAGAACTGGCAAACAACATCAAAAAATCCACCCAAACTGAGCAGAAGGTTATGGAAGAAAAGGGGATCCAAACAGAGGAAGCCCCTACCTATGCCCATTTAGTAGAGATAGCTGCTAACCAGAGATTACAACATGAGCTAGTGCAAGTACGACATGAACTGACACAGTGTAGAAAGGAGGCAATGCCATTACGAGAATATCAGGCACTACAAAAGAAGTTCACCGACCTCTCTATCATAGAAGATGAGACATTTTCCCAGCTTAGAGGAGAGCAGGCAAAGGTTAAAGCGGTACAAAGGCAGGTAGAGAAAGCTAAGAAACAAATCTCTACAATTTTCTCTCTATATGATGATGCTTTATCATGTAGAGCTCTGGCAACCAACTATGCCCTATTCCTAACAGAGCGGTATCTACTCCTGAAAGTTAAAGCTGTTAGAGCATTCATGGCGACTCGACAACATGCTGACCAGAGTTCCTGCTAAATAAGAAGACAAGGTTTGTGGCAAACCTTCTATCTAGTGACGTTTTATATGCATTCAAGAATCAGTTATCAGAATTTCATCTTGATGAAGATTTCCTAGAGGTTGTCTTTCTCATTTTGAAATCAAGCAAATTTAGGCCGGATGCTAGAACATGTTTTCTGGAGGTAGTTGTTGAATGATATGAAACTGGTATTGAAATTTTGAATTCTCAAATTCAGTCATATAATTTCTAAGATCCTAAAGAATTCTTGGAAAATCTCCCCTCACCTAAGCAAGAGGAAATTGTACTACCTCTTGACTTACATATTGAGGATGATTGTGCTTTCAAGTACCAAGATCAAGATGCGATTTCAAGGTTTAATACTAAGGATACAACTGATCAACTAGTCATGGAAGGCCTAGAAGAAAAAGTTTTACGCCATGCTTTTATTGATCCTATAGCAGATTATATGGAGGTTATTTTTAGCTCAAGTTTTCAAACATGTACTCTCTATAAGGATTAAATACATCATCAGTTGCCATTACATATTATAACTCTGGTTATGAGGACACATAATCAAGTTATACTATTGATTTTCCTGACAAGAAGTCAAGTTATCCATCTCTTTCTGTTGTTACTTGACTGGTTACACTGGCATTATTGTATTATTTAGAACAACATAAATCTCAGTAGGATAGGGTAGGTAGGTATGCAAATAATCTTAGTACTATGAGTATTTTTCCAGCTTTAGTTCCAAAATTTTGTTTTGTTTTCAGTTCAAGTGTGTTCCGGACTTCAATTTTGCAGAGAGTGTTGATTTTGAACTGAGCCTTCTCAGCCACAGAGGTTTTGTAGAAAATTAAGTCGCAGATTTGGGATCAGCCCAATGGATCAAGCCACTAGTCTACGGTGTTCTTGACACCTCCTGAAGTAGCTGCCATCCCCAACTAGAGCCACTGTTAGAACCTTGTAATTTACACTGTAATTTACAATATCACAAGGTGACTATGTACTTTCTCTTCACAAATTTTTCATATTGTACATAGATGTCAATATTTAAAATCTTTTTCAAAGAAAGAATCAAAGGAGGCAAAGGCAATAGAGAAGTAGTTGAGGCAGAGAAAAAGCAAAGGGCAGAGTCTTGAAAGTGATTGGGTCAAGTCGTGTGCACGTTTGGGTCGAGTCATGAACGCTAAAGCAGATCAAGTCGTGAACGCGGAGCAAGTACTCTACGAACAACTAAGAAAGGAACGAGCACAACCAAAGAGACAAAATCGGCAAACCATAGCAAGGGAGAAGTGAGGGCTGTAGATCTGAGCATCAATCAATGTCAGAGATTAAATCGCAATTGCAGATCGCAAGTTTTGCAAGATAGGCGCAAAGGGTAAATGTTAAAGTTGCCGAAGTGCGATGTGCGATGACGGTGGGACCGATTCACCCGCCACACTTCCTTTTCATTTTATTTTCCTTTAAAATTATTAAACCTTACCTTTTCTCCGCCTTTCGCTTTATCTTTATACTTTTCCATTTTCATCGCTATATCATTGTTTTTCCTCCGCCTTTCCCTATTCCCCGATTACGATTAAAGTGGGGCCATTCTCCTTGACACGCCACCCTTCCCCCACCATCCATCGCATTTCGAAAATTATGAATTATTCCAGTCTGCCAAACGTTAAAACTTGCAATTGCCGATGTGTGATATCGCATCGCGTAGTTTTTAACTTACCGTTTGAAACGCCCGCAATGTATTTTTATTGACTTGAGATGCGTTTGGCCCCACCACAGTAGCTTCGCCCCCCACTCCTGACCGCTTACAATACATATCATATAATATGAAACCTTACATCACCGTAGAAACCTTCCGACTTTCGATTGCGATGTGGGTGGGTCCCCCTCCCCGCACTTTGCAAGTTTTAGAATTTAACCCCCGCGGTCATAAACAAAACTTAATATTTGTGATTTGCGATGCGGTTTGTCCCACTATACCTACCACATCGCCGCCCTCCCCGCACTTCGCACTTCGCAGGATTTGGGGTTTAACTCCTCTACTTATAGCTAAAACTTAATATTTGTGATTTGTGATGCGGTCAGCCCCACTTTCCCTCCACATCACCTTCGTACTTCCAATCACATCACACATTCCATTCCTTATAAACTCCAAAAAATGCGATGTGCGATATTTCTATGGATGCAATGAAGTTTTAGAACTAAATTCTATAGAATTTCAAGTCTAGATATATGACTTTTTTATGATGTTATTTTTAAAAAGGGTCAAGACGGGCCTATGAGGTTTAAACATCATTTTATGAAGAAATAAGGTATAACACAACATGAAGGACTTGTGGTGGAATAAGTGTGCCACATCATCGCCCTCCACCTGTCCTCCATCTCCACTCGCCCCCTCCTCATCTGACGGTCCTTGTTTCATTTCGCACTCCCCGCAGCGTTCGAACTTTAACCATTGGGGGGGGGGGGGGGGGTTCCAAATGTCGGTATCCACACCGCCCCCACCTCCACGTGTTGCACCTCAATTTCGCACCCCTACACCCCCCCCCCCCCCCCCCCCTCTCTCCGTTACCATTTTAAAAAATAAAAAAAATAAAAATAAAAAATAAAAATACAAGTAAAAAGTAAATAAAATAAAAAAATTAAATTTAAAATAAAAAAAATTCAAACATTAATTAACAAGTGAAAAAAAAAAACCTAAAAATATTGAATTTAAAACAAAATTTAAATTTAAATATAAAAATTAAATTTTATTAAATTAAAAAAAAAATTGAATTTAATAAATAAATAAAAAATTAAAATGAAATATTAAATTAAAAAAAAATGATTAAAATTTAATAAATAAAAAAAATTAATTTAAAAAAAAATTGAAATTTGGTGGCCCCGGTGGCAGTGAAGGCGCTGGGGGGGGGGGAGGGGGGAGGCGCGAGAGGGGGGGCTGTGTGCAGCCTCCCCGCCTGCCCAGTCGCTGGCCCTCGTCGCCACCTGGACAACCAAATTTCAATTTTTATTACTTTTAATTAATTTTTGTTTTTTTTTCATTAAATTATTATTCTTCTTTTACTCTTATTTAATAATTTATTTAAATTGAATATATATATATATATATATATATATATATATATATATATATATATATATATATATATATATATATATATATTTAATTAAATAAAATGTAATATTTAAATTTAAAATTTAAATTTTTTATTTAAATTTAATTTTTATATTTTAAATTAAATATTTTGTTTTTTAAATTAATTTTTTATGTTTTAATTTAATATTTTTATTTTTATTTTATTTTATTTTTTTTCATTTTAAATTGTAAATTATTTATTTCTTATTTTTTTGTTTTAAAAGTGTTTTTTTATTTTTAAATTTTATTTTCTATTTTAAAATTTGTTTATTTATTAAATTTCAATATGTTTTTTTTTTTTTAATTTAATTTTTTTCTTAATAAATTTTTTTTAATCTAATAAAATTTAATTCATATTTTTTTAAATTTAATTTTACCATTTAAAATTTATTTATTTTTTAATAATTTTTTTTTGTATTTAATAATTTTTTAGTTTTCAATTAATTTTTATTTTTTATTTTTTAAATTTAATTTAAATAATGTTTTATAATTTTATTTTATTTTTAATTTTTAATTTATTAAAAGTTAAGATATTTTTTTTAAATTTAAATTTTTTTGTTTTTAATTTAATAAAGTTTTCTTTTTTCTTTTTTAAATTTAATTGGTATATTTTGAATTTATTTTATTTTTTTAAATTTATTTGGTTTTTTTTTAATTTGTTTTTTGTTTTGTTTTGTTTTGTTTTTAATTTAATTTTAAATATTTTTTTTAACTTTTTAATATATTTTTAAATTTTAATTTTAAAAATGTTTTTTTTTTATTTTTTTACTTTAAAAAAATATAATGAATTTTTTTTTTCAATTATTTTAAAATGTTTTTTTCATTTTTTTTCGAGGTGTTTTTTGCGCAATTTTTTTTTTCTTTTACTTCCTTTTTTAAATAATGTTGAAAATTTGCCCAAAAAAAAGGTTTATTCCAGAATATTTTTTTTTTATAAATTTGTTGAAAAATTACTCTGAAAAAAAGAGGTTATTCCGTAGTACAAATTTTCGTTTTTGGGTTTTTTTTTCATGGTTTTTTGATGTTTTTTTGTTAGAGTTCCCGTTTCATTGGTAACTATGTTTGTTATCAACAAAGTTTGTGTGATCAATAGAAGAGCTGCAACTTGTGTTTGAATTATTTGTGTTATTTTGTGTTTTATATCCTCTGCCTTTCCAACATATTGGTATCAAAGGTGAGGAAGGATCCCAAGATTCGTGGAGCCCGTTGAGCCAGTGAGAAGAGGTGCAAGAACAGAAAGCTGACAATTTAAAAAAAAAAATTCCAAATCATTGAACAATTAAAAAGTGCATAGGTGGTGCGTAATACACACTTATTTAGCGCTAAAGACGCATAAACTCTGCACTTTATTAGTGCATGAACTCCGCACTTTATGAGACCATATTGAAAGTGCATGATGTTTGAGATCATGTAAATTTTAGGCTTGCAAAACCTCAAAGTGAAACAGAAGAACGAGCTCTCACTAATGTAGAAAGGGAACAATGGAAGAAAGACAAAAGGAAGAATGCACAAGCATTTCTTCTTATCCAGCAGGGAGTGGACCGAGCAATGTTCCAGAAGATTATGATTACATCTTAAACAAAGACAACATGGGAAACTTTGGCGACATATTGTTAAATTGCAGAATACTAAGAGATATTTTGAAACTCTGCAGATGAAGGAGATGGAGGACATCAATTCTTTCATGAATCGGGTCATGTATGTCATAAATTAGTTAAAAATTTATGGTGAAGATATTAAAGATCGAAATATGATTGAGAAGGTCTTTAGATCTTTGTCTAACAAGATTGACGTTATGGTAGCAGCCATAGAAGAAGCCAAATATTTGGAAACAATAATAGTTGATGAGTTGATGGGATCACTTTTATCACATGAGGCAAGGATAGATAGAAATAAGGATTCCACTCTAGAAGCCGCTTTTAAAAGCCAAGTTTCTATTTCAAGAGATAGAGGTCAAGGAAAAAGTAGGTCGAGAGGCAGAGGACGAGACAAAAGATATGGTGGTCAGAGAGATGACCGATAAGAGCATGGACATGAAACTGGAAGCAACAACAGAGGTTTCAACAATAACCAAAGGTTTGAAAAAACAAAAGTGAGATGTTATTATTGCAATAAATTTAGTCAGAGAGCTAATGTTATTACAAAGAATACTAACTCTATGTTCCTAGCTTGCCATACCATGCATGAACCTTCTGATAATGTGTGGCTATTAGATAGTGGTTGCAGTAACCACATGACAAGCAACAAGAATTCAGTTTCAAATTTGGATCAATCTGTGATGACAAAGGTAAAGTTGGGGATTGACAAAATTGTGGATGTAGATGACAAAGGAGTGGTCAACATTTTGACCAAGCAGGGGGAGCCAAAGACAATCTTAGAGGTATATTATGCTCGTGGTCTCAAACATAATTTGGTAAGTGTTGGTCAATTGATGTAGAAAGGATACAGAGTTATCTTTCAGGGACAAGAGTGTGTTTTTTATGATAAGCCCCCAAGAAAGAAACTAATAGCAAAGGTGCAGATGACGAGGAATAAACTATTTCCTCTAAATATGGATTACAGTGATAAGGTCAGTTCTTTTAAAGTTGCATGTTTTAATGATTATTAGTTATGACACTTTTGTTTTGGACACTTGTACTTTTCAGGTTTAATATTGCTGTAGCAAAAATAGATGGTCAAAGGATTACGTCCCATCAAAGAACCTGCTAGTACTTGTGAGTGTTGCATCTTGGGAAAGCAACACCGTGAAAGTTTCCAAAAGGAGTTTCATACAGAGCAAGACAACCTCTTGAGTTGGTGCATACAAACTTATGTGGATCTATGAGGACATAGTTGATTGGTGGAAGTTGTTACTTCCTCACTTTCATTGATGATTATAGCAGAAAGAATTGGGTTTACCTCTTGAAGTAAAAGTATGAAACTTTTGCAAAGTTCAAAGAATTTAAAGCCTTTGCAGAGAACCAAAGTGATCAACAGATTAAGGTATTGAGGTCAGATCATGGTGGAGAATATGATTCAAAGGAATTCCATGATTACTGCAAACAACATGGAATCAGAAGACATTTTACAACCAAGTACACAACACAACAAAATGGTGTAGTAGAGAGAAAGAACAGAACAATTATGAACATGGCAAGGAGCATGTTGAAAGGAATAAACTCGTCTAATGAGTATTATGCAGAAGCAGTTGCATGTGTTGTTTATGTGATAAACATATCTCCTACAAATACTGTGATGAAAAAAGTACCAGAAGAAGCGTAGCTAGGTATGTCTTGCAGCGTATCTCATCTCAGAGTTTTTGGATGTGTAGCCTATGCACATGTACCTAAGTATATAAGAGGAAAATTGGATGATAAAAGTGAAAAATTCATATTTACTAGTTATAGTGAGCAATCAAAAGCTTACAAATTATATAACCTTGTCACCAAGAAGACCATAATCAGCATAGATTTTGTGTTCAAAGAAAAAGATTCATGGAATGCGACTGTAGACAACACAGTTGATGCACAAGCAATATTAATAGAAGAGGATGATGTAGCAGATAAGGAGCATATAGAAGATGATATTATACACCATAAACTTGCAGTAAGTTTTATGGTTCTAGTTGCAGGGCTCAAGCATCTTGATCCTACCAAGAGAGCTAAAAAAATATGGCTATCTCACCCATTCTTATCACTAGTTCGCCACGCTAGCAAGCTTCATTTTCAAAGGAATTGATATTATACACCATCACCTTGTCGTAAGTTTTCTATTTCTAGTTTCAGGGCTCAAGCTTCTCGATTCTAACAAGACAACTCAACAAATATGGCTATCACACTGGTTCTTATCACTATTTCGCTAACATGGCACAAAATCAAGACTCATTTGCAAAGGATATGATATTATACACCATCAGCATTGTTGTAAGTTTTCTGGTTCTAGTTGCTGGACTCAAGAAACTCGATCCTAACAAAAGCGCCCAACAAAGAGGAAATCAGAAAACCTTTTGGTTTGCCTCAGATACTCACAAATCCTTATGAAGTATTCAACGGAAACCCTTGTGAGGTATTTATCAATATTTGAAAATTCTTGTTCCCCATTCAAACTCAAAGAAAATACACGATTTTGAAAACTGAATTCAAGGATGTACACACAAATTACTAATTATTTATACTTTAACAAAATGTGAACTTTTCTTTCAAACCCTAGACCACAATTCATGTAACCATAGTTCAATTTAATTCAAAAGTTGTACCAAAATAAAATTAATAAAGAAATTGTATTGATTTGACTATAAATAAGAATGAGCTTTTCAAGAAAAAGTCATTATCATTGAACAACTAATGCATTTGTCCTTTGTACTTAAATAACTTAAAACAAAATATAAATATAAATTTATAAATTCTTAATTATATTATATACTATTAATTAAAATTTATATTATTTAAATTGTATAATAACATGTAGTCAATATACTATATAAAAATAATATAATATAATATAATATAATATAATATAATATAATAAATGTATAGGGATATGCATTGTTTCTTTCAAGAAATATGAAATGACAATAATTTTTTTTTTTTTTTTAAGTGTGAAATGACATTTATTAAGAGTACTTTACTTTGACTTTAATAGTACTTAGAGCACTACCATGGTTAACCATGAGTTTTTATCCACCATTGAGAATGTGACAAGTAAGTACCTTTAACTCAAGCAATGCCACCTCAACCATTAGGGATAATGTCATCCCCTAAAATGTGATTGGTTCTCATAAAATGAATTTTGATTTTACATTTTCCTTAAGAGGCCCATTTTAGACCTCAAAATTCCCCTAATGATTAGTGCCTCCCCTGTAGCTGAGTGGTGCATCCTATTTGCTACTAAGACAACTCTCATTGGCGTGTTCTTCTTCTCATTGTTGTTATAATGAATGTTTAAAAATGACCACAAGGGATGTTCCCTAAAGAATGCTAATATATTAACCAAAAATTTGTGCTCTCATGTTGATAGATATGCATTAAAAATGTGTAAACACAACAACAATATCTCCTCAAAGAAGTGCTCATCCACATGCTAATCTATTGAAAACAACACTCATCCACATGCTATATATTACTACTTAAATCAAACTGAAATGGTTTCAAAAGCAGGCATCGTCTACATGTACTAGCGAATAATAACACCATGAACATGGGCTAATACTCCTCAAGCTAGGGAACCTTCTCCATGCAAACTTTAGTCATAAAAGGACCAACACATTCCATTCAAAAGGAGCACTATAACAACCAATTAATATCACCATATAAAGGTTGGAGAAGTTCCTCATAACAACTCAAATATGTTGTTCATCCCTTCCCAATTTTCTACAAGATGAAAATAATTTGGAAAAATTTCTCTACTACTGACCTCATTATCTCTGTAATCAGTAAGAATTTTTCTATTGACTCTCTCCATTTTCCCCAATAGTTGCAATAGAACATAATGCCCAATTATTTTATGAATGTTCTCAGGAATCACAACAATTGTTTTATTTAATACCAAATTTTAATGGGAAGACCTGGTATTAACAAGTAAGAGATCAAATGAACAGTGAGGAAATGAGTGCATTCAAGGGAAAATTTTCAACAACAAGAACAGATATAACATTTTACCAGCAAGCATAGATATAGCATCCTACTAGCAAGCACAAATATATTATTCGACCAACAATAATAGTTCCTTGATAATTTTATCTAAAAGATAAAAAATCAAGATCAACCTGGTATCTTCAAGTTCGTCTAATGACTATAAACTCTAGATATCAGAAAAACTCACTATTGACTCTCTTCATCAATCCAGGGATTTAGTGTATAAAACCTAGAATTTTCTTTAAACCTTTATATTGGTTAGGGTTTGAAATTGGTTGGTTAGGATTTTGATTCCAAACACTAGACTTACATCACTCAGCTCTAAGATTTTGGGAACAATACTGAGAGGGGGGAGGGTGAATCAGTATTTAGGGCTGACTGAAAACTTTTTACTTTTTCTTTCTAAAACCCATACGCTACTTTACTGAAGCCAACTCGCGTATACACGCAGATATCCTTAATAAACCTTGCGTATTACCAGAGATCTCATTATGCAGATAATTCTTTACTTAGATCATTGCATCATTCATTCATTAGATGTTTAGTAAGCAGTAAACTTGTGCAGTAAGAAAAAAATAAATCATCACACATAAGCAACACACATGAACACCAGGATTTAAGGTGGAAACTCAATTTGGGAGAAAACCACCGCTATCTTCATATCTGTCTTCAATATTTATTATAAAGAAAACTTCTTACAACCATGTACTGGCGCAGACTCATACCAGCACGCAGGCACCCACCTGCAGAAGGCTACAACCTTCTCTCGTTTACCAGCCTCTCCTGGAAGGGTGCTACAACCCCCTGCTCTCGTTTACCAGCTACCCCTGGAAGGGAGCTACAACCCCCTCACTGAAGGCTTCGACCCTCAGCACCATTACGGACCACTTTTCATCAGATTTTCAGACTGGACCCACTCCATACATTTAAGCTCATCATACATCAAACTGAAACTTATAACCCCATCAATTCATTCATTGAATCATCAACCAATCAACCAACATCTTGATCTTCAGCAGCATAATCAACATTCAAACAACCTAGATCTGTATGAATACATCATTGACAGATAGCAGTAAAACAACAAAACAGATCAGACATTTCATTCCACTTACTTCAGCAAAACCCTAGATTCCATACGCGCTTTTACTTCACTGAACCTACGTATATACGTGCTTTCATAGAGACAAACCTGCGTATACTTCTGCACATATTTAAGAATCGATCTCACATTCCATACGCACTTTTGCTAAAGCCAACCTGCGTATGCACACGCTGTTTATGAAGTGAACCTACATATAGATATCCAAACTTTGTAGGGCTGCACAACTCTTTAGAACATATAAATAGCTCAGATCTTATCCTTCACTTCAGAAAATATTCGCCTCATCTCAGATCTAAACATTCCATAAACAGATCTAGAAAATACATAGTCATTTCAGATCTAGAGATCCCTCTTCATAATTTTCTTCATAGGTGCATTATTAATTCAGATCAATCAATAAACTGTTACCCATTCCATGCAGATATACTTCAGAGTGAAGTATTCATTGAAAACCTAGACCCATGCACACCTTGCACTATGATATTCTTCTCCTTATATAGATTTAGCCTTTGTCAATACCATGAGTCAAAACCACTCAACTATTAATGGTATTCCTGGACGGGATCAAATAGATATTCCAGCGCTCAATACAATGGGCCAATACCATGGTAAATTCCCTTGGTTTTATAAATTTAGAGCGCAAATAGGCATATGCTACTTCGTACGTACTTTTCCGCGTACATACGCTACTTTGCCTTTACAAACCCATGTATGCTTTGTGACATACCATTTTCATCATTATTCTGGCACTTGCTGGAATTCCTTTCTTCATTACATCTACACTACTCTGTAGATACATAATATTTACATCATTAATAAACTCATCAAGTTAGTTTCCATTAAGGACAACTTTATCAAGCAGGTTGCCATCAACTTTATCAAGTAGGTTGCCATCAAGGACAACACATTGCATCATATTTCCAACATAAGATTCCAAACCCTGATAATGCTCAATATTGCACAAATTTCTGATTCCTAGGCTTCAATCCCTAAGTCCTTCAGGCTCTTTCTAGGGTTACAAACCCTAAAAACTCACAACCCTAGGAACAACTCAAGACTTTCTTCCAAACCATAGGTACAAATATCAAACTGGTTTGTTTAAGAAGAGATATCTTATCAACCAGGAGCCATCATCATGGATGAAGAGCAACATCATCAAAAATAGCTTCTTTAATGTTGTTGATGATGCTTTACTTACCAATATCTTTGGCTTAGTTATCCAAAGTACCCAAAATTTAATGGCTTATAGATTTTTAAACTAAATAGGAAAAATGCCAATTTGCTCAAAATTGGCAGATTGTTTTCCATGTCCAGGTCAAAATACTACTTTATCAAGCCACATAACATCCTACATCAAGGTATAAATTAACAACAACACATTCTAGTTTTTGTTGAGAAATCTAGGGCATAGAAATTAAGTGATTTCTCTTCTATTAGTAACTTCTGAGTGATTTTAATTATTTATATTAGGATTTTCTTTTACTTTGGTTATTATTGTTCTTATTCATTAAACAACTACCAATTCATAAACCATAAAGAGACAAGAGACACAAAATATAAGCAATAATCTAGGGCCAAAACCTTTGCCAAACCTGAACAAATTCTTCTTATTATAGAGATTCCAATTAATGAATACCAAGACCAAGACCCTTAACCTATTTTCCACAACAAGAACAATACACAAAGTTTCCCTGAAGATATCCTTCGTCAAAGGTAGACAACCTTCTTCTCCTTCCTCCTTATCGAATTCTCTTTGGCTTCAACTTCCTTCTACTTCAGACTTACTTCGGCCTCCTTGATCAGAAACCCTAAATCAGAAACCATAAATTAGACATAAGACCTTCTCTTATTCTTTGTTTTCCTTTGCTTCAGTAGGAGGTCTCTTCTTTGGTAACTCGGAATGTAGCATACCCTTGTTTCCTCCTTGAATTACCCTTCTAATAGGTCTACAATAACTTCAACCTTTTCTGTGTTAGAGAACAATCCCTTCACTTTAGACGTGTGATAAAACATAGCCCAAAACGGTCTTGAAACTCACTAGTTTTGGCTACCTTCCTTGACCCTTTTTGTGCTTCTACAAACCAGAGATGATCACCGAATTTCTTGCTCTGAAATGTGGATGTGTTGCCCTATTTATGGTTTTTGTAGCCTCATAATAAGCTTACATGTCATTTGGAGAAGTAGTATTATTCCTTTTGAAGCCGACTTGAAGGGATTTAATACTTGTGCTTGTCTTGGAAGGCTATTTATACTTATCTAATGACTCATACAAAATGTAATATTCCCAAGAAGGGTCATTCATACATGACATAGGCTCAAATTGAATTTTATAACTAGATGACAAATCCTAAAGGATCAGAATGCGAGCCATCACTAAAAATAAAATTTCTTGCTCATGAAACCCATGAGACAAGCATTACAATAATAATTTTATTTTTCTTCTTTTCATTAATTACATAAAATCACAATTACCCATGTATTTATGAGGACTGAACATAGTTACACTTTTCAACACTCCCTCTTAACTAGGGAGGCATTCATAATGGTACTTGGTCATTCTCAATCTGAATAATTCATCATAAGAAGAGTCGGATTGGTAACCCACTTGGATAACATAATATAAAATGAAATTTTCACATAGCAAGGCCTTAACTAATTACTCTTTATCTCCATGAGATACGAGCATAATGCTGGCGAGACAAAAAATGTATATACACCCTCATCATTTTTCTTATCTTGGATTCCGAGTCCTCAAAGAATATCAGTCCTCTACGACTACTCTTATCTTTTGTTATAGTTCTGTAATTTAAAAGGTTGGAAGAATAAACACAAATGACAACAACAAACCACTTTGGAATCTGGGATCTAACCATACCAGCTTCAAAGAGGGATCTCTCTATATAATTTAACTTTGTTTTAGGTTTTGATTTTTAGGCTATTTATGACTGTACTTGGTTGATTAAATTTATATATTCCCATTGGGAAATGGATTCAAAAAATATAAAACTGGATACTGCATCAATATTTTAAAGAGTTATCACAAGGAAATCTAGGTTGTATCTACTGGATATTTTTGAGATTTTAAATGAATAATAGAGATGACAGAAAAATGAATTTTAGTAGAGATTGAAAATAAATTAAGTATTCTTCAATCTCACATACGTGGAAAACATATAAATTGTAAAAGCAACTAGAATAAGGTGTTTTAATTAACATGTCCTATTCATCACACTTTCTGTTTTACAATTAAGATTTTCAAATTTTCATAGTGAAATGAAATACAATGAAAAACACAGTTACAGTAGAAGAACTTCACCACTAAGGACACCACATGAATCCTATAATAATTCCATGTATTATTGATTCTCCAGAAAACGTGGAAAGTTTACAATGATCAGTAGGAAAATGTATTCAATAACCAACATAGAATACTTCGAACTATGAAGTATATATACTAAAATATTACAAAATTTATTACATCTACGTTGTCTCGATAGACAGTGTATTTTTAGCCAAAATTTTAACAATAAAATCTAAGTATGAAAAAAAATAGGTTCGGTGGTGGTGATATGGAATGCTAGCACTATTTTTGAGGAAATAGTTGCTGAGTAGGCCTATTTGTGGGTTGTGTTGGTTGTGTGCTGGTTTTAGTTGACCCTTCTCATTTACTTTTTACTCTATAGTTCACACAATTTATCCCATTGATCTTCATCTGGGATAGTTAAATTGATTACCTTTCAGTAAATTTCATCCACTTCAGTATATCTGGAAAATGTATTTTTTACCACAAAGATGTGGTTTACCTCATGCTGGATAAAAAGATCATTTCTCATCACTTCCAAGAATTCTCTTCTTGTCATGGTGCCTTTAATATTGGAAAATTTGGTAGTATCCCTCGAAATTTCCCTTAGTGTCTTCACATAGTATTCACAAGTCATTAGCTTATCATTAATTACAAACAGAGAAGGGCAACCCTTTTGAGTTAGAGGTTCAATTCTATTGAAGAATCTATTCACTGCTATCTCTAAAATGTGGCATTTATCCTCCATCTGAACAATCATATTCTTCTTAGTAATAATATTCTTTACTTCCAAAATAGTCTATATTCTATCATCCACTCCCAAGTCATCTAGCTCATATCTGTTCTTGGAATTTAAGAACTTGATGATGTTATTTACTGTGACAGGCATATCTCCAAGATATTCTTTGATAGTTGTGATGGAATCATTTTCTTTTTCAATCAATTCCTTCTGTTCAAAAATAATCTGGATGCAGGGCAAAATTTCATTAATGGATTCAATGATATCTTCCCATATTATTTCTTTGACTTGGCCTAGTGTTTGTCTAATGGATGAATCTCTCTCTGACTTCTGAAACCTCTCTATCGGTTTATGTGCTCTCTGTGCTTCAGCTGCATGAGAAACTTCACTTCTTGATTTATGATCCTGTAACAATTTGACTTGGTCTTGAAGCTTCTTGATCTCTTCTGTCTGAATGGACAGATTCTGTACTGTCTTTGTCAATTGTTCCGCACCATCTGCTGTGTTTGTTGTAGAATTTGTAGTTGTGGGGATGGATGTAAGAGGTACAACCTCGAAAGGAACCATGGAAATTTTTGCAGTATTTTCCTTCTCCTTGATCATTTTTTCCATTTTTGTATCCATTTGTTTCAATTAGGATTTTTTCTCTATGATGAGCTTCATCATTTCTAACTTTTGAGACTTTGTTTTTTCAACATCTTTAGTGAGAGGCTCTTCTGTGGCTGAAAACTTGAGTTGTTTCCTCAATGCTGCCATGTCATCATTCTTTTTCTTTATGATCCCCTCTGCAACTTTTATGTTGGAAGGATCGTATCCTACTTTGACCACCAAGTCTTCTAAAGACTTAATTCTTGTATCTTTGGCTAGAGAAGAGATTTTATCCATCTTTAATTGTGACTAAATGTTTGCTAAGGAAGCATGAAATTTAGATAAACTCATAGTTGTATTGTTAAGGTGGAGGAAATCATTTCACCTATTTGCTTGTGCATCTCCATTTTATCAATGGGATGGATGTCTTTGACATCAAACTCAAATGAAGTTTTCTTGTAATCAGTTGTTGTCTTAGGCTGAGAAATCTATGCCTGAAGAAAAGCCATTTGCATTTGACCTTTCTCAGAGAAAAATGCTGACAACAACCTGCTATGAGAACTGGAAGTTTGCTTCCAAAAATGACTATATGTATTGTTCTTTAGAATCTCATTTCTCAGCTTGATTTCCCTAAATGTATCAAATAATTTTTTCTCTTTCTCTCCTCTGACAACCTTACTTGCCTGAATCGCTTGTTGCTGGTCCTATGAAGCTGTAGAAGTAGTAGGAGAGAGAGTAGTTTGGGCACCAACTTGAGAGGATGCAGGTGTCTCCTTAGTGATTATGATAACCTCTTGCTATGAATATTTTGGGTTAACTTTAGGATTGAGTTTGGTTCTCTTCCTGTACATAATCTTGAATACTTTACTTGTAGCATTAGTCACTGAAGGTGAATGTTCTTCTCTATTCCTTTTTCCCACTTTCTCTTGTGGGATAGGAGTCTGTGATGTAGAAGTAGAGACTAAATACTCCTCAGCCTCCTGCAAAGTGTTTTCATCCCACTCCATTTGGTTCATATATTTCTCTATTTCTGGCCTATGAGTATGTATGTAAGGAGTAGATTTGTTTTCTACCCTTAGTTTGGAAATGATTCCTAATGGATCATAGGACCAAGTAAAACTGAGGCTGAAATTCATTTCATTCAAAATCCTATCTACTTCCTCCCCTCCTGTACTGCTGTTGTAAATAAATGGTCCTATCTGTGTTTTAATTCTGAATTGTGACTTTTTCTTTGTTGATACGAAGTGGACTTCATCAGTGTTCAACATTTTCCTGATGTATTGCAAGGAAAAATTCCTCATTGGGAGGAATTTTGGAAGCTTGTAAGGAGCAAGATCACACCCATAAACTCTCAATTCATTTTAGTTCTAGTATAAATACTAGTCATTTGTCCTTGTTTGATTTGATAGCTGTAGGATCCTTTTGATGTCTTCACTGACTCTTGGTTCAACTGTATTGCTAAGAAGGCTCATTACTGGATGTAAAAATAGTTCAATGAACTGTTTGTACGAGTACTCCTTCTGCTTTTTCATCACCATGGTAGTCCAGAAGATGACTGACTGCTGATTTCCATCATCATCTAATTTCTTCATTGCACATTTAAAGTTGTCTCCCTAAAAATATGAAAAAATTTAAACTAGAACAAAGGCATATTTGAAAACCTCTTATATTTCAAATCTGACAAATTGGTCATGGATATCATCTACTAGGAATTGGATAAAATTGAAAAGGATAGAGGGTTTTGAATCTGTAGAGAATATGGAAAGGAATCATATAATTGGCTCATCTACCCACTGGTCAGAGTAATATCCAAGGAGGTAATAAATGACACTGATGATCTTCTTGGCTATGTCAAGGAAAATGGAGGAAGATTAAGGAGGATTATTTTTAGGCAATTGAGTTTTTTTCAAATAGAAAAAGCTCAAGGGTTTTGGCCCTTTTGGAAAAATATAATTTCTGATATAGTTCATTGAGTGCTTCTTAGGAAAATGGGTTCCATTTTTTATAGAAGGGTCATGCATCATTTGGTCAATCGATTGTACACAGATAGTGAAGAGAACTTAACCTGTGGGGGTAACTATGGCTCTTTGACTGGGTATGTAATGGGCCTAGCATTTGCGGATGAATTTAGGGGCATTGTGGGTGTGGGGGAAACATAATGAGGTAAGTTTGATTCCCACAGTCCAATGTCATCGGATTTGTCTATGAATTTATCTTCCAGCCAATAATACATATCAAAAAGCTCAAATTCGTAGATGGTTTCATGAATTTTGTAGTCTTTGTCGGCTAGAGGGATATGATCTAGATCGATAGGAGGATGGATCAATGGGTTTACTGGTTCCTCCTGGAATTTATTCTTAGGAGGCATGATGTAGTTTGTTTCAGAGAATTTGAAAGGGATAAGAGAGGAAAAGGTTTACGAAGACTTTGTAAAGTTCTGGACAGGGAAGAAGGCATGGCGGAAGGAATGTTAGGTTTGGTAATGATCAGATGAATTTCTCCAATATTCTGTAAACCTACAATAAGTATGCACATTGCAGAGATATAAAGAAGGTAAAAGTTTACAAGTTGAGAATGCATGGCTTTATACAAAATTATGCAGTTTCCGTTGATTGTGGCGCGAATCTGTTGCATTAACATGCAATTTATTAATTAAATGTATAATGAATTATTTTTCGCGAGAAGGGAATTAATGGGTAACAGACATATGGAACCTGGCACAACGGGATAGGCAGAGTCAACAGATAGATAGGTGGTTTTATGAATGTGGGGAGAAGTTGTTTTTGAAGGGGGTATAAGGTAGTAAACCGTTTTAACTATGGGTGGGGGGGGCGCTGCGAAATGTGGAGGAGGCACCACGTAAGTGTGGGCTCGAAAACTAAAAATGATTTTTTCGGCCCCCCCGAAGGTAAAGATCGGATGGAGAGGGGGGACCTAAAATGAATGTGGACTGTTGGATCACAGGCGGGGATGATAATGGAAGGAGAGATGAGTGGGGTTTAAATGATGGGACATGACAGGTTTTCGTGTAGCGGCGAGTTTATGAAAATGAAAACTTAGGATTAGTGGGTAATATGATAAGTTTTCATATTTATGCGCCTAACTGTTTAGACTTAGGATAAAATGATATTACTCCTTTTTCCTTTCATATGCATAAATATCTTTGGAAACCAAAGTTAGGATAATCAATTTAATACTTTTCAATGCTTCCAAAACAACTTCTACCTACCCATGAATTTCGTTTCTTTTTCTAAGCTAACATTTTTTTCTTCTTCCTTCCAAGGGTGCATTTGAGCTAGCAAACCCACATCATCTTGTTTTTATAAAAAATGTAACCTACTCTATCACTTATTTCTCCAATTGATTTAGATTAAACTATTGAATCAATTTAGTTTTCTACCTAACTATTGACTTACCAAGATTAAATGGTTTGGAAAATCATTATTCACTAACCTAATTGACATAAATTCACATTTGTTCAATCATGATTAAGCTGTATGAATTGAACAAAACTCTAGTTATTGTGGTATTTTAAGACAAGCTGCATACAATCTTAATGGATTTTGACATAAAGAAAAGTAATCTATGCGCAGTGGCATTTAAATTTGTAGTACTTTCAGTCTTATTCTTCTATTTTTTATTTTGTGGGGTTCTTATTTTCTTTTATTCTTTTCATATTTATTTCTTTTTTGTCTTTTCTCTATATTCATTTTTTGATATACCCTCTGTTCCTTTTTGTTTTATTGATTCTTTTTGTGGAAATAATTTGCATTTTGAAAATTATTTACAATGTAAAATCACAAATACAAAATACTCAATCACCATGAGATCCTATAAATTATAGGACCCTGACAGTGGCTTCAGCTAGGGATGGAACTTCTCCATGTGAAGTGTCAAGAACATATGATTAGTAGCCTTGAGTATCCCATGTCTTCCATGTATGCATCTGATTTTTTTTACTATTAAAGTAATTTTGGTAGCTTATCAATCAAAGCTTAGGGCCTTCTCTATGGGCTTCAACTTCAGTAAACAAGTTACCCAATGAAAACTATAAAGACTATGATATTTACAATGATGTAAGAAAAATATTTATGCTAAGAAAAGTAGCGCTTTAGCATTCTTCCATTGACAGGACCACCAGGTATCTCTGCTCCATCTAGGTCTTTGAGGAAGAATGCATTGTGTCCTCTGAAAGCATAGATGACATATGGTCCTTTCCAAAGGTTATCAAATCTCCCATGTTTACTTTTGTCCTCTCTCCTGGAATCCCATCTCAAAACTTTGTCCCCAATATTGAAATCATCAGCCTTAGTCCTTCTGTCAAAAATATTTTTGAAATTTTCCTGAATTACTTGGGTTTTGTTGTAGACTTCCTCCCTTGACTGCTGCAACTGAATAGTTTGATTAATCCTCCTTTATGTATCATTAGGCTCAAATTGTAATTCTTAGATCATTTTCATGACTGGAAATCCTAAATAGGATGGAAAGAAAACATCCATTCCATAGACCAATTGGTATGGTGACATGCCAATTGACTTCTTAGTAGTAAGTTTGTTAGCCCAAAGTGCATTAACTAATTTTTTGTGCCAAGATTTCTTGTTGTCCTCTAAAACTTTTTTAATGATATTTACCAAGATTTTATTTGAGGATTCAACCAACCCACTACCTTTAGGGTAATAAGATGTTGAATGTACCAAAGTAATGTGGTATTTATTACAGAATTCAATCATTTTCTTAGATTTAAAGGTTTCAGCATTGTCAGTAATAAGTTTTCTAGGACAACCAAATCTGGAGAGGATATTGGTTTCAAGGAATTTGATGATTACAACATCTGTGGAAGATCTGGAAGGAGTGGATTCTATCCACTTAGTAAAGTAATCAGTGCCTCTGAGAAAACATTTATGTTGGGCAGAAGAAGGAGGATGAATTTCACTAATGAAATCCAATCCCCACTGCTGGAAATGACTCTCAACTAATATAGGCTTTAATGTCAGGGGTAAAAGTTTTCTTTTTCCTTCGAATATCTAGAATTTTTGGTATGAGGTTAATTTTTTTTTAATATCAGGGAAGAGGGTGGGCCAGTAAAAACCAGCTCTAAGTATTTTATTGGCAGTTGTTTTCCAATATAGGTGTCCACCGCAATCTCCTTCATGGAATTCCTGCATGGTCTTTTCTGCATCATCCTTCAATAAACATTTAAGTAAAATACCACCAGCATAATTCCAATACAAAACATTTTCTATGATGCAAAACTTTATTTCTTTTAATTTCAAAACCCTAGCTTTTGTTTGTGTAACCAAGAGGAGCATTTAAATTATATAAAACATAAATGAGGTTTGTATACCAGGGAGAGTTCAGAAAATCCTCATCAATCTATGGAGTTGCATGTTCCTCTTGATCATCTAAAGCAACAACAAAGTTAATGTCTAATGCTTGAAAATTTGACTCAACCATCAATTTGGCTAGTCCTTGACCTTTGATAAGCTTGGTGGGTTTTATTTCTAAGTCATACTCAAGAATGATAGAAATCCATTTACCTTTTTTGCCATCAGGTCCATTTGGGGTTAAAATGTCTTTGACCACTGAATTGGGAACATAAGAAATTATATGGAAATGAAAAATGTATACTCTGATATCCTTAATTTATTTTATCAAGGCAAAGGCATGTTTTTCCATAATGTTGTATTTTGAAGATGCATCTTTTAAGGATTTGCTGAAAAATGCAATGGGATGTTCAAATCCTTCATCATTTTTCTGTAACAAAACAACTGCAATAGTATGTTCGGATGCAAAAAAAAATATTATGTAATCTTTAGTGAAAACTGGATTGATTAATACTGGTGCTTTTGTTAATTCTTATTTAACTAGGTCAAAGGATTGTTTAGCCTCTATGCTCCATATAATCTCTGAATATGTTTTCAGCATATTAGTGATATTTATGAGAAGTTCTACAAGATTAGGAATAAATCTTCTTAGAAAATTAATATTTCCAATAAATCACTGAAGTTCTTTAATGTTTTTGGGACGACTAATTTTTAATATAGCTTCAATCCTACTGGGATCAATTATAATACCATTTTTAGAAATGATATGACCTAGAAGCTGACCTTCTTCTAGGCCAAACAAATTTTTCTTGGTATTTAATGATATTCCAAACCTTCTACATTTTTCAAACACTCTTCTTAGATGTAGTAAATGTTCCTCATCTGTTTTTGAATAGACAGTAATATCATCTAGATAAATCACAATAAATCTACCAATTTCATCAACAAAGGAAATATTCATTGCTCTTTGAAATGTGGCACCAACATTCATTAACCCAAAGGGCATCTTCACATACATGAAGGTACCCCATGGAGTATTGAAAGTTGTTTTATGTTGATCATCAGGATGTACTAAGACTTGGTTATAGCTTGAGAAACCATCTAATAAGGAAATCGTACTAGACCCAACTAATTTCTATAATATTTGATCCCTTTTTGGTAAGGGGTAGTTGTCCTTTAAGGATACCTTATTGAGATTTCTAAAGTCTATACATAGCTTGATTTCTCCTATTTTCTTGCTAGTTGGCACTATGTTAGATACCCATTTTGAGTACCTAAGAGGAACAATGATTTTGGCATCATACATCTTTTTAATTTCCTTTTCAATCAGAGGCTTTAAGACTGGATTTATTCTTCCAAGCTTTTGTTTGAATGGCTTTTGATCATCTTTAATGGGGATTTTATGTTGTATGATGCTTATATCATATGCTTTAAGATCTTCATAACTCCAAGCAAAGGCATCAATGAATTCTTTGAATAAAGCTATTTATTTCGTTTTCTGAGAAGCAGGTGGTGATTTTCAAAGTTTAATCATTTTAAGATCATGTTCACTACCTACATTACATTCTTCTACATCTGCCGTCGTGGGCTCTATTTTTGGTTTTTTCCCTACATCATCAAAATTAAAAAGTTCTTCTAATGGAACTAGAACTTTAGGTAAAGCATTATCTTTAAGCTGAAGTATCTCAAACTCTTATTTTCTGAATCAATCTCATGAAATTCTAATTTATTTACAACTATGTCTATATCAGTATTTACATCAAAATCATCTAAATGCTCTTCTACATTACTATGTACAACTATTTTATTTTATACTTCAGGCTCTAAATCTATGTTACTTTCCTCATACTCATCTTTTGACTGAAATTTTTTTCAATCTGTTTATCATTTCCAAATACCTGCCAATACCTCATATTATTTGGTCTAGCTCGATGATGTTTCACTTCCACTGTATATCATCTGTTTGGAGGAGGCATTTTGCATGTGATGGCTGAAAAAGCCAGATCATTAGCAAGGACATTCTGATTCCTAGGAATAACAACAAGGTAATATTCTATAAAATTTCATAGGAAATCAAGCACAACATTCCTGTATGCTCTCAATCTGGGATGTTTTGCAGTATATTCTCCTTTAATCTGCTTTATAATTAATTCAGAATGCCCATGAACATAAATTATTTTAGCACCTAATTTATTCAATAATTGCAAGCCTAAAATAAGTGCTTCATATTCTTCTATGTTGTTGTTACATTGAAAATGTAGTTGATATGAATTACCTTATGCGTGATTAGTTCCTAAATTAGACACCCACACACCTGCTCCTGAGCCTGCTCTACTACAAGAGCCATCAAAACTCATGTTCCAAAAAGGTCCACCTTCAATGTTTTGTTGTACAATTTGCATTTGATTTTCATGTGTTTCACAAATATCATTCTTACCATTAGTGACCTAAGCATCAACATCTCCATAATTGTAAAGAATGAAGGAGTCTAAATCAGAATGAACATAGTAAAGGGGATAGTTATGTGGTTTCTTGTGACTACTCACCATGTATTTTATTAAAGTTTCCCTATACAGTCTTCTCTGCTGACAAAACACAAGTATGGTAGCATAATCCATGTCCATTTGTAGGGTTCCTTGTAATTTTTCTCCCCATGAGCATGACAACATCATGCCATACTTAGGGGGAATATCAACAACTACTATGTCCATTACTAGACTCTTAGCTGGGATTTGGGCTAAAGTGACACATATATCTTTAATGATACCTAGACATCTAACTTTTCTGGAATCAAACGAGTATAAGTATTTGTAAGGCCTAGTAATGTTAAGACAAAGATTCTCCGTGATAGCTTTTGGCATCAAATTATGTGAAGCACCTAAATCTAACATTGCATTATGGAGAATCTTAACATGAACGTTGAGATTGACATAGAATGGAGGAACTCCTCCTTCCTGTGGTTTACCATCTACCTCTAGACAAAATAATCATTCAGGTTGATCATCATTCAAATTGACAGTGTCAGTTTTTTCCCCTATGTTTAAAGCCTTCATAACTTGAGATCGGTATATGTTTTTGTTCATTAATTCACTCAAGGGGAAAGGGATTTTCAATTTTTATAATTCATTCGTAATATTAAATGATGTTTGAAACTTATTTAAGTTCAAAACGTTAAATTTATCATCCATTTCTTTTGATGTATGTTCCTTTTGGTTACTAGTAGTTGGGATATCATTTTGAGTAGTTTTAGAGGTGTTTTCAACTATATTTTTGGCATGGAATTCTACTGTCTTTTCCCAGAACTATCAGCATTTTTCTTGGCAACATTCTCTAGTTTTTTCTTTGTAACATTATCAGAAGTTTTCTTAATCGGTTTTTCAGGATTCTTTTTGTTTGGGGTATATGAAGTATTCTTAATTTTGAGATTCTATTTTTATTTACTTCCATAATGGAATTTTCAAATCTCTATTTATAGGCATATGATTTTTCTAAATCAAGTTCAGTTTGGGAGAGTTGAAAAAGCTCTTGTTCTTCTTGAGTGAGAAAAGCAGTTTCACCATCATTAATACCCATTAAATTTATCTGGTTATCCTCTACTTCTTCTGCTATTTCCCCATCATCATCAGAATAGTTCTCCTAAAATAGAGGTCTAATTTGTTGATCTGGGCCTCTTTGTTCTCTCTGTTTGATTTGGGGAGGATTTCTTCTAAGATTTTGGTTACGGTTTTGAGGTGAAGGTTCATTTTCTCTAGGAGTAGCCCTTTCATTTAGAGTTATCATTTTCATCATCGTCTCCATGGTTCTAACCAAAGAATCAATTTTGGCATCAGCAAAAGAAGTTGAAGCTTCTTCTCTCACAGTTGCTCTTCATTTGGTTCTCATTCTAGCCCTCTTTGCTAGCAAATTGGCTTCTACACTTACAACATTTATTTTCATTTCTTCTAATGTTGAGGAATTTATTTCTCTAAGATGGTAAGACATGTCTACCTCAAATCCATCTGGGAATTTTAACAAGGCTAAGCCTTCTGGTGGTTTTATGTTGGCAGGAATTGCATTGTATATAGTGTTAAATCTAGTACAATAGTCCTGAACACTTTCCCCCGGTGCCCTCCTAATTCTTTTGTACTCAAATAAAATATGAGGAGGGTTCTTTTTGAATTCCCATCTGTTAAGGAATGTTTGATGGAATGTAGGAAGATCATTTATGCTAGCAGGAGGTAAGGATTTAAACCATTTTCTCACTTCTCTAGTGAGACTTTGTGCAAATAACCTCAATTTCACATTTTTCTCATCTACCTTGTGGAGGTCAAATCTATCGTTCGTCCTATCTATATGATGTTGGGCAATGATAGTTCCAGTTCCATCAAATTTTGGAATTTTAGTTTGGTAGTCCTGTGGCATGTTTGCCAAAAGAGCTTGATGGAAAAGGGGAGCATATCTAGCTACCATTATAGGGATACGAGGATGAACAATTTGTGGATTGATCACAGGTGGTTGCTGGATGAAATGTGGAGGCTGAATCTTAGGTAAAGGTTGAACTAAAACATAAGGTTTAGGTGGGGATGAAGGTTGTATTGTGGTTGAGGATTGATGAGAAGATGGGGTTTAGGTGGCTTGATGAGAAAATATGGGAGTGGTAGTGGAAACTGCAGAAGGAGTAGGGCTAGATTATCTAGGATGCACAAATTATGAATATGTAGTTGAAGGTGCAAATAAAGTCAAGGTAGAGAGTTCAGCAGACTGTTGGACATAAGCTTCATGAACCGAAAGGTCAAGACTCGATATTAGACTTTGTAACTTATCAAAATATTGGATAACTTGAAGGTCAATACCAAGCTTAAAAGATTGTACTTCAACAAGAATGATGTATTAAAGTAGCTTGATCTACCACTATTTGATCTACCCAATTGGTTGACTTAGTTCTAAATAAACTGTGTTCAAAAGGTAAGTCGAAATCAATGTCTTGTAATGTAACAAAGTATTTTGGGAGTGAATATGTTCTATTAGGAGGATTGTTACTTCCTTGGTTCTCTATTATTCTTTTTCTTCTTAGCAGTTTCTTAGGGTCATCAATAATAACTACAGGCTTGGGATCTGGATAAGATCTTGTGTAATTTCTTTTAGGAGCCAGAGTTATGATCTAATGCATACACACACTTATTATTTACAAAAATGAAAATTAAACCAATATTCTTGAAGTATTCCTATCATATAATGCTTTAACCAGGGTTTGAATTCGAATGAAACTATAATTCTTTTAATTTTCCCCAGTATGCTCGCCACTATGTTATCGTTTTGTAATTTAAAAGACTGGGATAATAAACACAGATGACAACATCAAACCACTTTGGACGATGGGATCTAGCCCTTCCATCTTCAGAGAGGGATCTCTTTGTATAATTTAGCTTTTTTTTAGGTTTTGTTTTTTAGGCTAGTTATGAATGTACTTGGTTGTTTGGTTGATTTTGATTGGTTTGGTTGATTAAATTTCTATATTCCCATTGGGCAATGGAGTCAAAAAATATAAAACTAGATACTGCATCAATATTTTAAAGAATTATCACAGGGCAAGCTAGGTTGTATCTACTGGATCATTTTGATATTTTAAATGAATAATCGAGACGAAAGAAAAATGAATTTCAGTAGATATTTAAAGGCAATTAAGTATTCTTCAATCTGACTTCAGTGGAAAACATATAAATTGTAAAAGAAACTAGAATAAGGTGTTTTAATTAACATGTCCTATTCATCACACTTTCTATTTTACAATGAAAATTTTCAGATGTTCACAGTGAAAGGAAATACAATGAAAAACATAGCTACAATAGAATAACTTCATGAGTAAAGACACCACATGAATCCTATAATAGTCCTTGTATTATTGATGCTCTAGCAAAACGTGGAAACTTTACAATGCTCAGTAGGAAAATGTATTCAATAACCAACCTAGAATACTTCGAACTATGAAGTATATATACTAAAATATTACAAAATTTATTACATCTATCCTGTCTCAACATATGATGTATTTTTAGCCAAAATTTGAACAATAAACTCTAACTGTGACAAAAAATAGGTTCGGTGGTGGTGATTTGGAATGCTGGCACTCTTTTTGAGGAAATAGTTGCTGAGTAGGCCTATCTGTGGGCTGCATTGGCTGATGTGTTGGCTGCATTTGACCCTTCTCATTTAATTTTTACTCATGTAGTTCACACAATTTATCCCATCGATATTCATCTGGGATAGTTAACTTGATTACCTTTCGGTAAATTTCATCCACCTCAGTATATATGGGAAATGTAGGTTTTACCACAAAAATGTGGTTTACCTCCTGCTGGATAAAGATCATTTCTCGTCAATTCCAAGAATGCTCTTCCTGTCATGGTACCTTTAATATTTGAAAATTTGGCAGTATCCCTGGAAATTTCCCTTAGCTTCTTCACAAAGTCTTCATGAGTCATTAGCTTATCATTAATTACAAACAGAGAGGGAAGACCCTTCTGAGTTAGAGGTTCAATTCTGCTAAAGAATCTGTTCACTTCTATCTCTAAATTGTGGCATTTATCCTCCAACTTAACAATCAGATTCTTCTTAGTAAGAATCTTCTTTACTTCCAAAATAGTCTCTGTTTTATCATCCACTCCTAAGTCATCTAGCTCATATCTATTCTTGGAATTTAAGAACTTGATGATGTTATTTTCTATGACAAGCATATCTCCAAGCTCTTCTTTGATAGTTTTGATGGAATCATTTTCTTTTTCAATCAATTCCTTCTGTTCCAAAATAATCTTGATGCAGGGCTAGATTTCATTAATGGGTTCAATGATATCTTCCGAGATGATTTCTTTGACTTGGCCTAGTGTCTGTCCAATGGATGACTCTCTCTCTAACTTTTGCAACCTCTATATCAGTTTTTGTGCTCTCTGTGATTCATCTGCATGAGAAACTTCACTTCTTGATTTTTGATCCTGTAACAATTTGACTTGGTCTTGAAGCTTCTTGATCTCTTCTGTCTGAATAGATAGATTATGTATTGCCTTTTTCAATTGTTCTGCACCATCTGTTGTGTTTGTTGTAGAAGTTGTAGCCATGGGGCTGGTTGTAAGAGGTACAACGCCCAAAGGAACTAGGGAAGATTTTGCAGTATTTTCCTTCTCCTTGATCATTTTTTCCATTTCTGTCTCCATCTATTTCAATTGGGAATTTTTCTCCATGATGAGCTTCATCATTTCTGACTTTTGAGACTCTGTTTCTTCAATTATTTAGTGAGAGGGTCTTCTGTGGCTGACAACTTGAGTTTTTTCCTCAATGCTTCTATGTCAGCATTATTTTTATTTATGATCTCCTGTGCAGCTTTTATGTTGGAAGGATCGTATCCTACTTTGACCAAAAAGTCTTCCAAAGACTTAATTCTTGTATCCTTGGCCAGAGAAGATATTTTATCCATCTTTAATTGTGACTGAATGTTTTCCATGGAAACCTGTAATTTATATAAACTCATAGATGTATTGGTTAAGGTGGAGGAAATCATTTCACCTATTTTCTTGTGCATCTCCATTTGATCAATGGGATGGATGTCTTTGATGTACAACTCAAATGAAGTTTTCTTGTAATAAACTGTTGTCTAAGGCTGAGAATCTGTGCCTGAATAAAATCCATTTCCATTTTACCTTTCTTAGAGTCAAATTCTAACAACAACCTGCTCTGAGAACTAGAAGTTTGCTTCCAGAACTGACTATATGTACTGTTCTTTAGAATCTCATTTCTCATCTTGATTTCCCTGAATGTATCAAACATTGCTTTATCTTTCTCTCCTATGACAACCTTACTTGTCTGAATGGCTTGTTGCTAGTCTTCTGAAGCTATAGAAGTAGTAGGAGAGAGGGTAGTTTTGGAACCAACTTGAGAGGATGCAGGTGTCTCCTTAGTGATTATGATAACCTCTTGCTCTGAATATTTTGGGTTAACTTTAGGATTGAGTTTGGTTCTCTTCCTGTACATAATCTTGAATTATTTGCTTGCAGTATCAGTCACTGAAGGTGAATGTCATTCTCTCTGCATTTTTACTACTTTCTCCTGTGGGACAAATGTCTGTGATGTAGAAGTAGAGACTAAATTCTCCTCAGCCTTCTGCAGATTGTTTTCAACCCACTCCATTTAGTTCATATATTTCTCTATTTATGGCCTTTGAGTATGTATGTAAGGGGTAGATTTGTTTTCTACCCTTAATTTGGAAATGGTTCCTAATCAATCATAGGGCCAAGTGAAACTGAGGCTGAACTTCATTTCCTTCAAAATTATGTTTGCTTCCTCCCGTGATGTCTCGTTGTTTCAAATAAATGGTCCTATCTGTGTTTTAATTTTGAATTGTGACTTTTCTTTGCTGATACGAAGTGGACTTCATCAACGTTCAACATCTTCCTGATATATTCCAAGGAAAAAATCCTCATTGGGAGGAATTTTGGAAGCTTGTAAGGAGTAAGCTCACATCCATAAACTCTCAATTCAGTGTAGTTTTGGTATAAATAGCAGTCACTTGTCCTTTTTTGATCTGATAGTTGTAGGATCCTTTTGATGTCTTCACTGACTCTTGGTTCAATTGTACTGCTAAGAGGGCTCATTGCTTGATGTACAAACAGTTCAATGAACTATTTGTACGAATACTTATTCTTATCTTTCATCACCATCATAGTCTAGAAGATGACTGACTGTTGATTGCCATCATCATATAATTTATTCATTGCACATTTAAATCTGTCTCCCTAAAAATATAAAAACATGTAAAGTAGAACAGAGGCATATTTGAACACCTCTTCTGTTTGAAATCTGAAAAATTGGTCATGGTATGTAGCAGGCTTGGCATTTACGAATGAATTCAAGGGAACTGTGCGTGTGAGGAAAAATATAATGAGGTACATTTGATTCCCACAATCCAATGTCGTCAGATTTGTCTATGAATTTGTCTTCCATCCAACAATACATCTCAAAAAGCTCAAATTCGCAAATGGTTTCGTGAATTTTGTAGTGTCTGTCGGCTAGAGGGATATAGTCTAGATCGATAGGAGGATGGATCAATGGGTTTACTGGTTCCACGTGGCCTTTCTTCTTAGGAGGCATAATGCAGTTTGTTTCAGAGAATCTAAAATGGATTAGAGAGGAAAAGGTTTATCGGAACTGTGTAAAGCTCTGGACAGTGAAGAAGACGTGGCAGAAGGAATGATGGGTTTGGTAATGATCAGATGAATTTCTCTAGTATTATGTAAACCTAAAACAAGTATGCACAGTGCAAATAAATAAATAAGGTAAAAGTTTATAGGTTGAGAATGCATGGATTTATACAAAATTAGGCAGTTTTCGTTGATTGTGGTGCGGATCCACTGCATTAACTATCTATTTATTAATTAAATGTATAACAGATTTTTTTCATGGGAAGGGAATTAATGGGTAACGGGCATATGCAACCTGGCGTGATGGGATAGGCGAAGTCAATAGATATATAGGAGGTTTTATGAATGTAGGGAGAAGATATTTTCTGAGGGGGTATAAGGTGGTAAGCAGTTTTGACGGTGGGGGGGGGGGGGGGGGGGGGGGGCGCGAGAAATGCAGAGGAGGCACCATGTAAGTGTGAACCCAAAAAATAAAACTTCTTTTTTCGAACCCCCCCCCCCCCCCCCGACAGTAAAGTTTAGATGGAGAGGGGGGGCCAAAAATGAACGTGGACCATTGGATCTCAAGCGAGGATGACGATGGACGAAGAGATGAGTGAGGTTTAAAATATGGGACATGACGGGTTGTTGTGTAGTGGCGTGTTTATGAAAATGAAAACTTAGGATAAGTGGATAATATGCTAAGTTTTCATATTTATGTGCCCAACTGTTTAGACTTAGGATAAAATGATATTACTCCTTTTCCCTTTCATATGCATAAATATCTTTGGAAACAAAAGTTAGGATAATCAATTTAATATTTTTCAATGCTTCCAAAAAAACTTCTACCTACCCATGAATTTCATTTTTTTTCCTAGGCTAACATTTTTATCTTCTTCCTTCCAAGGGTGCATTTGAGCTATCAAACCCACATCATCTTGTTTTTATAAAAAGTCTAACCTACTCTATCACTTATTTCTCCTATTGATTCAGATTAAATTGTTGAATCAATTTCATTTTCTACCTAACTACTGACTTACCAAGATTAAATGGTTTGGAAAATCATTATTCACTAACCTAATTGATAGAAACTCACATTTGTTCAATCATGATTAAGCTGTATCAATTGGAAAAAAATCTAGTTATTGTGGCATTGTAAGACAAGATGCACACAATCTTATTGGATTTTGACATAAAGAAAAGTAATCTATGAGCAGTGCCATTTAAATTTGCAGCACTTTTAGTCTCATTCTTCTATTTTTTCTTTTGTGGGGTTCTTATTTTATTTTATTCTTTTAATGTTTATTTCTTTTTTGTCTTTTGTCTATATTCATTTTTTGATATAACCTTTTTTCATTTTTTTTGTTTTTTTTTTGTTTTTTGTTTTGTGGAAATAATTTTCATTTTGAAAATCATTTACAATGTAAAATCACAAATAAAAAATACTCAATCGCCTTGAGATCCTATAAATTATAGGACCCTAACATCTTGGATGCCCTAACACATCCTCAAAGAGTACGCAATCCTCCATTCTGTCTTTCCAAGTGAAGACAAGAAGGATGTGTCTATCTCTCCCTCTTAATTAGGGAGGAATTATCTATTATAATAAAGGAACGTACTCATTCTATGGAAGGAATGTACCTAAGCTCCTTCTTGGCTTAGGAATTTTGTTTCCAAGTTTCTACCAAGTAAGAAACTTATTTCTAGGCTCCCTCTCAATTAGGGACCTACAACAACTCCTCATGTGGAGATGATTGTGAAACCAATTGCTTGAAGAACTCCTCCTCATGATGTCATGAACTTCCTTTTCGTTATCTAGGAGTCTTCATGTTTGGGACTTCTACATAGGCCATAGACCATCCATCACTTTCATATTTGAGCCATGTCATCATTCCTTTCATTGGAAAGTGATTCATCAGTCCATATATGGACTTACTTCATGCCATGGTTCCTTCTTCATGCCATGTTTCCTTAAGGATCTTTCACCTACTACATGGTCATCATAGTTGGAACACATTCATAACTCTTCCCTAGGAAGCTCTACATAATCCCATTCATATATCATTCAAAAATAGGAAATTAAATCAGAATTACCTTTGTGATGGTATTTTATCATGAAATCTTCGAGTTTGCATCAGCATCTTTCAAACATATTGACACATCTCCCAAATATATCCATTGTCAAGGGTCTCCATCTTTTTCAAACTTCCAACAGTCTTCATATATTTTTGGGAGATATAATATTCAAATCTATGACTTCTCAGATGTTGATTTCCTCCATAATTTCATATTCCATGATCTCTTCCTTTCTTTCTTCATACATTTTTCTTCCAGGAACGTTTTCTCATATTTCCTCCATTTTTTTTCAACCACCTCATTTTTCAGATGAGGACATATTATTTTGATTTCAGCTAGAAAATGTGTGACCCATGCCTTCTTGCATTATTTCAGAGGAGGAGATCATTTTTCCCTTGACCATGCTCTAAAGATAGAGCATTGATCCATATTACCTGCAACCATGTGACATGAATCCAATTTTAAATAAAAATCAAACATACCCCATTTTCCTTTGGGTCATCCAGACTTCCTACAACAATTTTCTTGATTGAAAGAGATTCAATCCTTTGATCTTCTTTACCTTTCATGTCATCATACCATCATCCCATGAATTACACAAGTTGTAATTCGTGGTGAAACACTTGCTTCCTCTCTTGATCGGTGAACCTTCCAATGAAGATTCCATCAGAGAATATTGAGGACCTTGAGCATCCCCATATAGCTGATGTTTCCTTTTGAATGATGTATGATGAGATTTGTACTAGATGACCTTTTCTTTTTCCTATAATAACTACTTATGTATCTGATGATGTTACCAAGAGATACATTTTCCTATGATGACTTCTACCAGTATGTAGACTTTCACTTCAGCTATGACATTAGCTATTGCTTTATTTTTATTTTACCATGATGCTTTCTTACTAAGATGCATTCAAACATGGCATAGGTGTTTCATATTATACTTTTTCCTTTCTATCCATCTATATTATGAATATTGTTTTATAAGGGTCAGCATAGCTCCCTTCTTTCATCATTCCTTTCAAAATATTAGCCCGTCCATATTTTACTTCTTGTACCTGCAATACTATATAGCAAGTACACCAAGCAAAATATGATGTTAATTCACCTTTCTAGGATTCTATGCAATGAAGAGGTCATCCTAAGGTTTCCTAAATTCAAACCTTAGATCATACCCCTTTCCATTTATGTTATTCTAGAGTTTTTCCCATGCCCTAGAAATCTAACAAGCCCTAGAAATCAAATCATACTAAACAAATAACTTAGAATTAGGGTTTCTAAATACTAGGGTTTTATTTACATAAAAACCCATAACTTCAACCCTATTATATCTTATGATGGACCCTTGAAAAAATAAATTATCATACATACTTTATGTATACCTACCTGTAGTGCTCGGTACTTTTGCTACCATGATTATTCACAACGATACTGTATTTTCTCATTGATTATTTGTCATCTTCATGACCCTCCTTTTAACGAGTCTTCAGAGATATTTCCATTATTATGATGGGACCTTCTTCTTCATGTGTTCCTTTCAAAAATAGTATGGTTTCTTACGAAACTTATTTGCCACAAAATTTCAACGTAGAGATTCTTCTGCCTGTAGTTTCTTGGTTCCACCATAGTTTTCAGAATGTATAAATGAGTATCAGTCTTATTTAAATATTGATTGTGGTACAAATAACAAGAATGATTGGTTGCTGCACTCTTTGTGCTAAAGAGATTTAGTGATAAAAAAATTGTGTTCTTATTGTTCATAAATTTGGTTTTGAGATTTCGCTTCCTTTTGAATAGTCATTTTTCCTCAATGTCCAGAGGGTCACTTTTTAGGCTTTCGGACTTTTGAGACACTAATATGGTGATCTTAAAAAACTATTCCTTTAAGTGCATGGACCGAGGATCTACTCATTTTGTTGAAAAGCTAATATTGTAGCCTAAAACTTTTCTTGACTTTGGAGAGAGTTTGATTATATATAGAGAGATGAAGGTCATTGTCTCTTTCTTCCTATATTGAGATTAAATCTTGAGAATATTTGTGCCCAAAAATTTTTATTCGACTCCTTTGAAACTTGGTCCTTAAGCATACTTGAAGATTCATTGTTTTTCTTCTATGCCTTGACTTTTCTTGATACTCCTTTTGATGCCTCTCTTCAAACTGATTTTTCTTATCTTTACCTTAGCTCTTTATGATCCTTTTAGTGATTCAGTTATGAGTGTCCTTCTTTGATCTTCCCTTCCTTCTTGACTTGACACCTTAGCTCTGATACCATGTTCAGAAATCTAGGGCATAACAATTAAGTGATTTCTATTCTATTAGTAATTTATTATGAGTGCTTTTACTTATTTAGATTAGGGTCTTCTTTTACTTGGGTTCTTAGTGTTCTTCTTCATCAAACAGTTACCAATGCATAAACTACAAAGAGAAAAGAGACATAAAATATAGGCTATTAGCTAGGGGCAAAACCTATCCCACTTGAAAGGAAAAATAACACAAATTCTTATTCTTATAGAGACTCCAATTAACTGATACCAAGACTAAGGTCCTTGACCTATTTTACACTCCAAGACCAAGACACAAAGTTTTCCTGAAGAGATCCTTAGTCAACGATAGACAAAATTTTTCTCCTTCCTCCTTCACTAATTCTCTTCAACTTAAAATTCCTTCTGCTTCAGACTTATTTCGGCCTCCTTCATCAGAAACCCTAAATCATACATAAAGCCTTCTCTTATGATTTTTTTTCCTTCGCTTCATTAGGAGGTATCTTCTTTGGTAACTCATCTTGTAGCACACCCTTGTTTTCTCCATGAATTACCCTTCGAATGGGTCTGCAATAACCTCAACATTTTCTAAATTAGAGAATAAATCCTTCAATTTGCATGTGTGAAAAAACAAAGCCCAAATCAGTCCTAAAATAATTTTATATTCTTCTCCATTTATTCGTTGGTTTGGGCTTCCTTCCTTGACCCTTTTCACACTTCTTCAAACCGCAGATGATCACCGAATTTATTTCTCTAAAATGTGTATGTGCTACCCTATTTATAGTTTTTTAATCCTCATAATAAGTCGACTTGTCATATAGTTAGGCCGATGTGTCATTTGGAGAAGTATTATTATTTCTTTTGAAGATGAATTGAAGGGAGATTTTTTTATTGTCTTGGAGGGCTATTTATACTTATATAATGACTCGTACAAAATGTAATATGACCAAGAAGGGTCCTTCATACATGACATAGACTCAAATTGAATTTTATGACTACATTAAAAATCCTAAAGGCTCACAATGGGTGTCATCTCTAAAAATAAAATTTCTTGCTCATGAAACCCATGCGACAAGCATGACAATAATAATTTTATTTTTCTTCTTTTAATTAATTATATAAAATCACAATTACACATGTCATTATGAAGACCGAATCTAGTTACACTTTTCAACATTTTCAAACACCTAGTTAGATTCATTGTATAAAATATCTCTCCTTTGTCAATCCACAACTTATTCTCTATCACGTCCTTGCTATGAGCACAACCTACTTTTTCTTATTGAAATGCTAGAACCTTTTTTAGTGCCAACAATAATAACATTGAGGAATACTATTTACTTTGCAGATGTCTCTGTTGTTTTGTTGTTCTGTTCTTTGTCTGCAGTGCAAAGGCCCACTATCCTTCCAGCTCAGGAGATTGATTGGAGATGAGGGAATGCAACACCAAGGTATTCAATTGAAATATTTTGATAGTTTATGTTTTAACATCACATTTTTTCACTGTGTATGTGTCTTATTTCTTCTGTTGTTCATTTTTTAGAAAATGTGTGACTGATAAAATATTCATAAATTTTATTTTATGCTATTATATAAATTTTTATTTCAGTGATTTAATGAGGGAACATTAGGACACTAGTCACCTGAGCTTAAAAAAATTGCAATTGAAACAAATCCAATACAAGTTGAATTAATATCAAAGAAATTTATTCCAAAAATAGGGTGTCATGGATAAAAATAGTGACTGATACTACCTCTAGACAATAGCCTACACCTCGTGCGAAAGTCATAAGCATAGGCCAGGAGGGTCTCATCATGAAATTATCAAGAAATACAAAAGTTCAAGAAGGCAATAAAAGTGTGGGGAGGGTATTATGGTAATCAATGAAAGAGGTATTCCACCATTGTAACCATTCTTCATGATAGGGGAGCATGGTGAATATTTCTGGGTTGGAGTAGGAAACATTGTATGGGCAGTTCTACAAGTTGTTGGAAAGTTCTAGAAATTGCTTCAGCAAGGAGCATTGGGTGTTTACTAGAATCTCACTTCATATAGCTCAAATTCCACAAACTAGAATGGAGCCTGAGGCTGTAGAGTCATGGTAGAAGAAAAAGGGAGGGACATACCTCCCCATATAGGAATGTGAGAAAAAGGAGGAAGTGAGCTCACTCTTGGACATGTTGAATTCAATCAGATTTTGATAAATTTTGAACTGGAGGAATTAAGATTGGTGATTGTTTGCTTGTTTTAATGAAATTTTTATGCTTCGTCCAAGATTTTAATATTGAAGTTGTTCTAAGAATCGAGCACTTAGGGTTTCAAATTTTGATCATGTTATGTGCTTCTCTCCATTGGCCCCTCATGTTCCATTGCCTCCTGGAATTGATATTCGCAAGATTCTGATAACTAAAGGTCTAGAGAATGAAGCATCACCCTTCACACTTGTTTCATCTGATCAACATCCAACAATAATATGTAAACTTAATGTCATTGAGGAAGATGGTGATGAAAAATTCGAAATATTGGATGGAAATTCAAAGACTGATGTGACTGAACACATTAGTCTTCTTTTTTCTTCTCCCGAGTTTAAAAAACATAACACTTCATAACTTCTCAATTATTTTTTAGGAAAACCTTCCTGACACTCAAATATTTGGTCATATTAATGTGAAGGTTGATGGAAAGTAGCTTAAAAAAAAAGAAAGCAGGTCAAGGAGAAATTTAATGCTAGATGTATGTGCAAATGAAAGCCTTGACTTGCAAACAGAGTATTTACCTTGTAAATTATCAAGATCGTGAACTATGGTCCTCAGAGTTTAGCCATTTAATAGAGGAATTGCATCAAAAGTCTGAGATGAACTTGGAGAGTCATGAAGGTACAATTGATGCACTACTTTTGGCAGCAGAATACCACCTGGATCCATATTTCATGATGAACTCCAGTGACAACGACCATCACATGAACAAAAGTGCCAGTATAAACTCCAAATATTCTCACATGGGTAAGATGATGGTTAATGAGCTATTTTCAAGTAATAGACAGTCAGAAGTGGAAATGATAGGTAATCTTGAAGAAAATTGAGACAAATCTAGAATTGGCATTCTTATGCAAGCAGAAGAATGGGACAAAAAGTGAAGTTTGTGGATGTTGTTACACTTGTACACCAACATCATGGTCTACTCTGTGTTTTTCTGACTCGGTAGTGACAAAGGGGACATCATAACATGTATGAAGTTCTTCTACATGATCTTCTTTTTTTTCCTTTATTTGGCTACTCAGTTGTATTGTCCTCCAGAGAATTTTTTTGATGTGATTTTGCAGTTTGCAGAGCGTCTCAATACATTGCTTTTCTCTCTTCATTAACAACAAAAGGAGTTTAGTCATCCAATAGAAATTGGAAAAAAACATGGATTTATGATCAGGTGCTCAGTGTTAAACATAAAACATGAAAGTGCTTAGAATCGATTAGAAACTGAATGAAAACAAAGAGCTCTTCGCTAGGAATCTGACACAATTTGTTTCATCGAAAATTGACTCCGAATGAGGAAGATAGAGCCTGCTGTTCATTCGGCTAAAGAACTAAAAAAATTGTAGAATGGACAGAATGGTGGCATGACATCCCAGTCATGTAATATTCCTAATTAGCTTTTAGCTAAATTTAATATTAATTTTTTCTTTTCTTAATAATATAGATTAATAAGAGGGTAGAGGGACCCATAAATCCCTTTAGCAGGAATAAACCACCTCTTAGTGTGAATGTGGGTCAGTGCATATGGATGGGGTCAAGATGAATAAACCACTTCTTAGTGTGAATATGGGTCAGTGCATGTGGATGTGATGTGGATGGGGTCAAGATGACCAAATCAAAAACGTAGTTATAGAGGTAGTGGAGATAGTGGAGGACAACGTATTCATTGTGGAGGTTAGTGGCCAAGTGTTCAACATCTTTATTGTGTGGGGCCAAGGGTGTGAGGGCTCACAAGCATAAAAGGAAGGTGAGGGCAGCCAGATAATGCATTCTGAATCTCGATATTGTATTGTCATTTATGACTTTTTGCACGCTTCAGATGTTTAGCTAAGTCTGTTGTATTGTGTAGCACATGAGTGTCTACGAGCGGAGATCCCACACTTATACTCGGGGGCCATTGAGTGCCCACTTAGGAAAGGTAATTTTTGAGCAGCAGTTCAACATCCGACATCAGGCCACCATTTTGTCCCTCCATGTAGTAGCAGTCACCTGCAGGAATTACGCATTCCAGCAGTAGGGTTTGAGAGGAGGAAGGAAGTTCCAAGCATATTAGCTTGGAATCCTGTGTGGGGATCAGACTTACACTTGTGAGTATATTTAAACATCTTGAGAGAGGTATTGTATTATCCAACATTAGGCAAATATTTTCCCCCTCTTTGGCAACACATTCATCTTCAACATTTTTCAATCCAGCAACGGAAGCTTCAGAGGTGGAAGGAAGTTCCAAGCATTCCAACTTGGAATCTTGTGAGGGGATCGACCCTTCACCCCATTGAGAATATTTCATTATTCCAGAGCAGTATCTCATCATCCAGCATCAATCCATAGTACCTCCTCACTTAAAAACGCAATCTCCTTCAGAAATTGTGTAATCCAGCAGTGGCAGCTTCAGAGGAGGAGGAAGGATCCAAGTTTCCTAGCTTGGAATCCAGTGAGGGGATCAACCCTTCATTTGTAGAGATGATTGGAAGTAGTTGCAACATTTTTATCATTATTTTTGCCATATCCTAGTATTTACCCAGCAGCAGTGCATAAGTCAGCCAACAGGAGTGTGCTTTGCAACCCTAGAGGGCCAAATTTCCAAAGTCAAAACCAAGCCAAACCATTTCTGGGGTTTTCTGGGTTTTTTGAGTAGATTCCATGGTTAAAATCTCGGATCTTTATGAGAAATCCAACAACCTCGTGCACATGGTTCTTATTCCCAGCAAAAATAGTTTCCAGCAACACTGTGCAGAGACAACCCTCCAGTAGCAATAGCAGCAACTACATTTCGAGTGCTAGGATTTAGAGATATTTAAGCCACTTCTTGTTGGCTTGGGTGCATCTTCTTTGGAGAAATGTGTACTTTATTTTTCTTTTCATTATAATGACATGACCCAGCTATTTATACTCATGGTTATGATGTCTTAATACAATTTCTAGTTATAACATATTTGTGGCATTTTCCAGATTTTAGTGCTATATTCTTGTTTTGCTTTATTTGGAATGGTGCAGATGTTCTATTTTCCCGTCTTTTCCATTTTGGAATATTACAATGGTATCAGTGCATAATCTTGGCTCAGCTTGTGGGAAACCCTTCATTCTAGGACAAGACCAGGATAAAGGAAAGTCTCCAATGGCAGGAGAAATTGATGGGAGAGAGTTTCCCAAACTCCTTCTCAAATCTATGTAGGATCTCACTAGAGAGATCAAAGAGATGAGAGTAGAAACGCAAAGGGAAACCCCACGAGGGTTAAAGTATGGAGAGAATTCGAGTACTCCACATCAGTGGTATGAGCAACTGGTGGTGTGACAAGTCTCACAACACCCTACTATGCCCACCTTCCTAGCGGTAGGAAATGGAGCTAGAGGACATGAGGAGCAGGAGACTCTTAGTGACTATCTTACAGAGTACCAATCTCAGGCTGGAGGACATCAGGAGAAGGAGAATCTTAGTGACTATCTTACAGAGTACCAATCTCAGACCCAGAATTTTAGAGATAATCTAACTTTCCCAGCATTTTTCCAGATCAAAGACAACCGGAGACCCCGCAGCAACAATAGAGGAGAAGGGTACATGCAGGGTAAGCATCGTACCTCGGCTAGATTCTTTCTGCTTACATTCGATGGGACATCCAAGATCACAACAAAGGCTTGGGTCAAGAAATTAGATATCTATTTTCAGTTGCACCAAGTAGCAGAAGCATAGTCTATCAAGATATCAGAGCTACACCTTGAAGGTGAAGCACATGAATGGTGGTTCCATGGATTGGCTCATGCAGTAGAGACTTTGTATGTAGAGTTTACTCGAAGATTGGTGGAGAGGTTTGATAGAAGAAACTAGGAGGCACACTACATTGAGGCATTATCTGATAGTGAAGGAGACGAGGAAGTGTATGAGGAGCAGGAGGGAGATGTCAACACTGGTGCATCAGGAGGAGATCAACTACTCCCACCACCAGCAACAACAGGAGAATTTTCACTAGTTGGAGGAACTCTTGCAGATTTACAAAGTATTCCCAAGCATCATTCGATCCGAGGCATGCATACATATCCACCCCAGATAGTCTCGACACATCAGATGGATATTTTTGGGGACATGCTACCAGGGTAGCCGCATGAATAGGGGTTGGAGCGCATGGTTGAGTTGGAGCAAGGGATAGTTACTACACAGAGGACCCTTGACAGGATGAAGGAGGAGATGAGAAGTTATTCTAGGTTGAAATATTCACCAAGGTAGAGGAGCCCTGCCACGTGCAAATTCTAGAGACCAGACCCCCCACAAGAGAAAACAACCACAATGAGAAAAGGAGCCAAATGTCGTCACCCACCACCGCAGGGAAGCACAAATCCACCTCTCACTACCAGATAAGGACCCCACCACCAGGAAAACCAAATACCACCATGCACCATTAAACCAACACATGAAATTTAATAATGAACACTGACAAAGTAATTGATTTCTGTGCATAACTTCCCCCAGGGAAGTGACCAACCTCCAAATTCTCCGCACAAAGACCACACACCAATCCACTAAACAATATCACAGCCACGCCTAAGGGCATGAAATTGGGAAAAGAAATCCGTCTTCCACCACCACCCTCGAGGTTTCCTAGACTGCAGCTTCTAACTTCCTCTCTTAGCACAAAAAAACAGGCTCACCTAAAAGAAGGAAAAATGGAAATGGGTGAGCTCACTTCCCTTCAAATTCCTATCCTCAATCCATACGTAGATAATGGATAAGAAACTGAGCATCAGGGATGGTTTGAACAAATCACACCAACAAATGCACAAGACAAGCACACACAATTATCCACTCCCTATGTAAACCTTTGACCTGTGACATTTACGCTTCCTCCTCGGAGGTCACTGCTAGGACCAACACCTCTCAACAACAGCTAAGTCTAATGGAAACCCTAAATTTACCTTCAAAATACAAATTTTTGAAGTCTTACCAAAATGTATGCAGCCCAGGTAATCGGGGTCACTCTCTACACACGTTTTCTTAATTTGGCCTACTTTTGTGCATCTCAGTTCTACTGGGTCACATGTTGCATGAGGCTGCCCATGCCCTGACCTCTTCTAAACTTCTGAACGCCTTTTCTGAATGCATTCCCTAAATCACCCGACTCTGCCTGCAGTTCTGAATGCGCCCTGGAAAACACTCAACTCGACCCAAATGTTTTGAGCGTGCCCTGCCAAATCACCCGAATCGGTAAGCGCCTATTCCTACACGTAGTTTCTACCCACGATGTGGGTGCATGGTCTTCACGACCTACGACCTGAATTTGCTCGAAAAATTTTGTACAAGTCTTTCTTGTTTTCCTTTGCTCCCTCAACCCTTCTCTCTAGTCCTTCACTGCAACTCCATGTAGCTCCAATTTGAACTTGGTTGAACATTGAATTAATGATTTTATGAACTCCCACCACACCTTATATATATGTGTCATGTGGACCCGTTCAGCCCTGGGTGAAGACTCTGCACGAGTTAGCCCGCCCATCATCACGTCGACCTGCACACAATTATGAAGTGTATGACCCTCCAATAGTGATAAAATGTTGGCCCATCCATAATTATGACTTATCCGCTCCATATAAATTTCCAATGCTTATGCTCTCCATCACATAAGACTTTATCTAATGGTGGGTAACTCGGGTTCCCCGGGTCAGCTTGATTGGTTGTGCCCTATCACGCCCAGGTCGCCCAACCACTACACGACGCACCCATATCACCGAACACGCTCACCAACACAACTTCGCTCGATGCCTTCGACTCATCCACCCACTATGCGGCGCACGTCTGTCAGTCGTCGCTCGTCGTGTCTGCCAAAACGCACAACTCGACTCTCCGCTACATGACGTGCCCAAGATGGGTGCCCACCAATATGGCGCACCCATCACACATACCCGAGTTGGGTGCTCGTCGCGCCAAGGCACGCCCACCACCACTCGGTCATCGCAACACTAACTTGAGGGCATGGCACTCCCTCACCCTATCTCCACTTGTGTTTACTCATGTGAGACACTTTCCACATGTTTCTCAGACCTCACTCCCATTGAGGAGTGTATGAACCTTTGTTAATTTAGATATTAACCTTAATTAATTTTTTAATGGTTTATGAACTTGTATTAATTGTTTGATATGATCCATGGTTAATTTTTAATGGTATTATGAACTTTTGTTTATTTTTTAGGTATGAAATTAATATATAAACCTTTATTAATGATTATAAATATGTAATTCAAAATATTTAAGTATGGTTTAATGTATAATAATGTATAAATGTGTTTAGTTTTATCAATTTCTATGAGAATTGTACCAATGAATATATTTATTTCATTTAATACATAATTTACATGATTATATGAAATTAAGCTTTAAATAAAACAATATTATTGGTTTTATATTTAATTAATAATTAAAGTAGTAAATATTAATGTTTATATTTTAATTATTTTTAATTATATTATATGAAATTAAACTTTAAATAAAGCAATATATTGAGGTTTTATAGGTTTTATATTTAATTAATAATTAAAATAGTAAATATCAATATTTATATTTTATTGTTTTATTGGTTTTAATTATATTATATGAAATTAAACTTTAAATATATTGTAGTTTTATAGGTTTTATATTTAATTAATAATTAAAATAGTAAATATTTATATTTATATTTTAATTATTTTTAATAGTCAATAGATTAGATTAAGTCGAATGTCATTTCATTAAAAATAGATATCAAATCCACAATATGAAAGTCAAACTAAAACTGGTGTCAGTGGGTTTGAAAGCCCAAGAACAAAAACCAAGACGGAAAAACTCGTTGTTCTTACCCCGCCAAATGAAAACTGGTTCACGAAGAGGTTTACCAATGGATGTTCTGGCTCTTTGGTGCCACATTTTTTCCGCTGGTTATAAATTTTAGATGAAAAATAGATGTTCTAGCTCTTTGGCACCAAATTTTTGTTGTTGGCAGGAGGGTTTTGATATATTTTGAGAGAATTTGATAAAGTTGTTAAAGAGTTTTAGGGCTTGCAAAATTTTCTATATAATCACAACTTCTGTTCTGGATAAAAAAAAGCATTAGAAAGAACTTGGAGGCCTTTGAAGAGGCGGGAAAAAAAAATCACAATTGAAGTTTTCACACTTGGAATCATAGGTTAGTTGGATTTATAAGTTTATATTTTTCTATTTCCTGCATTTGTATTTCCTTCGTTTGTTCTACAATTTTTGATGTTGGTTCTATGATTTTTTCTTTTCTTTTGGTAATTGATCGACTGGAAATGAATGTAGAGTAGAGTGGGAAAAGGGAACCCTTTGCTCAGTGAATTTCTACTACTCAATCTATGGTGATTTGGTGATTTAAACTACTACATCCCCGCTTTCATTTTTTTTTCAATTTCTATATTTTAAGCTTTGATTATTTTTTTTCTATAACAACTCCGACAATACCTTTTTTTCATTAATCTGGTCCATACATGTTATAAATGCCTCATGCTTTGGTCTCGTGATTGATATTGTCCTCCTCACTGATTATCCTCATACGGGTGAGCGAGGGAGATTGTAGTAACTAATTTGTATGAGTAAGCGGGGTCCCAATAACCCAGCCTTTATCTCAATGTTTACCCATATTTTCAAAAATGGTGTTTTTCGCTCTAATTTATATAGAATATTGAATCATGGAACAGAAAAATATTTTCAATGGATGGGTGCATTCTGCATGTTGTTCACTCTAATCCATTTACTCACCTATTCCTTTTTTACTCACCTATCCCAGCTCATGTATAGAAGATCGAGTCATGGAACATAACAATGTATTCAATGGATGGGTGCACTCTGCCTATTGTTCGCTCTAATATATTTACTCAAATATTATTTTTTTACTCACCTATCCCAGCTAACATGAGCATTTCTGCACAACACTATAGCGGTGGCACGATCATTCTTTCTTTATACGCTCCAAAAAATCAACTATAGCCAGGTGATCCGAGGGTTTAGGTTTCTCATTCGACTTAGTTCCTTGTGTTAACTTTTTATTTCCAGTGTTGATTAGGGCGGTATCTAAGGATTTTGAATCGAAACCATATTCTCCTTTACCTTCGGGAATGAAACAAACCCTCAGAGTATTTAGAGAACAAAATCGATGAAACCCCAAATAAGCACAAAAACCTTCTTTATGGGGATGAAGTTACCTTAGAATGCACTCAAATTCCCTTTGAAGACGTTTCAAAATAGGAACAATGCGACTAAGCTTACTTTTTTTTTCAGTGTCGATTTAATACACGTCCAAAATGCACCAACTTTATTTGATCAATACCAAATTAAAAACATTTTTTTTGAAGGTTTGAAACAAATCACGTTTGGAGAAAACAGAGTGGCCACCTAGAGTAAACAAAAACCCATTAGATGAGTGAATATTCAACCTGGGGAAATAAACAACATTGACTCTTGTTATGAAATTTGTATGAACCACTTGCATGGATCACAACAGAGCTTGAAATTATGTCCATTGGTCTATCCAAAATATGATGCATCACAAAAACCTGTAATACTTGTCGGAATAACACCTAGAAGAGCTTCCACTAACAAGTAGTGTTGTCACAATCCATTTAACAATAGAGAAGACAACAACACTGGCACAAAGATGGCTGCTTCAACATCTATTGAAAATAATATCTAAATTGTTTTCCTTTATGTTTTTATTGTCCTTTTTGCACATCTTAAAAACAACAATCAAATATGGTGAGATTATATCCAAAGGACACACTGAAAATACCGTTGGAGAAAACAAAGTCTTATGACAATGTAAATCATGATAAAAGTGATGAAATTCGGAAGATAACAAAGGAGACAATTAGGAATAGAAAATATCTCAATCAAGGAATAATTTCCTTGCAAGAGGATGAAAGAGTCTTAAAAATTGATGCTACTGGCCATATTTTAGCTGTCAGTTCAAGGTATTGGATGGTTTCACTATGGATTCTGGACTATTTTTTTAAGGCTTCCTAGTGGTTATTCCAACACTATTTTCAAGACAGAAAATAGATGGACCTCTATTTTCACCTAATATAAGTCGTGCTCTAATTACTTCAAGTTCCATTTACTATGTCTATAGGTGTTGATTTCCACGAACAAAAACATTACAAATTTAGTACAGTCCAAAAAAATATTTCTAAAATATGTCTATATTCAAAAGAATATGTCCATAGTCAAAAGAATATTTCTAAAATATGTCCATAATCAAATGGATATGCATAAGCAGATAGGTGAAATGATTTCATCTACACTTACTAACACTACTATGAGTTTGTCCAAATTGCAGGTTTCTTTAGCTAATATCCAATCACAACTCAAAATGGAGAAATTCTCTTTATGGCTAAGGATTTCATAATCAAGTCTTTGGAAGACTTAGAAATCATGATTGGATATGATCCCTCCAATATCGTAGTTGCATAAGAGGTGATTAAGAAGAAAAATGCTGACATGGCAGCATTAAGGAAGCAGCTAAAGTTTCCACCTATTAGATAATGGCTTTTCTAGGTGTCATTCTGACAACACGGTCTACACCAAGAAAGTGGGTAAGTCCTTCACCATCCTTGCTCTTTATGTTGATGATATTATCCTTACTGGTAGTGATCCCAACCATATAAACCATGTGAAGTCTGGCCTCAAATAGAAGTTTGAAATGACATACTTAGGACACTTGCATTATTTCCTTGGTCTTCAAGTCTTGCAATCCAAAGAAGGTATTACCCTTTCTCAGTCCAAGTATGCATGTGGTCTTCTATGCCACTTTCACATGGAAGAATATAAGCCAGAACCTTCTCCCTTTCAGTCTAGATTCAAGCTTTCAGTCACTTGTACTACCCCTAAAGTTGATGCTACCTTATACCATCAACTTGTTGGTAAAATTTTGTATCTAACCCATACCCATCCTGACCTTTCCTTTGTCGTTGGTATTGTTGCTCGGTTTATGCACCAACCTCATAAAAGTAACTGGAAAGAAGCTAAAATAATACTTCGATATATTCAAGGTATAGTTCAATTCAGGATTCATTACAGTGCAGGAGAATCTCCATTGTTGATTGGTTTCACTGATTCTGATTGGGCTGGTGACCCTGATGATCGAAAGTCTACTGCAGGATATGTATTCACTCTTGGTTCAGGACCTATTACTTGGTCGTTGAAGCCAGCAAGGAACCCATGTGGCTTCGTCAGATCCTATCTGAATTTGGTCTTCATCAATAACGTCCAACTACACTTTGGTGTGATAATTAGAGTGCCATTCAACTATGCAAAGATCCAGTTCAACATTAGCTTATGAAACACATTGAGCTTCATGTACACTTGATCATAAAGCTCATTCATGAACGTGTTCTTGTAGTACAATATTGTTCAACCACTGATCAAGTTGTCGATATCTTTACAAAGGCTCTCACAAAAGAAAATTTTACCAAACTTCGATCTGTGTTTGGAATTCAAGAAAGTTATCATTAAGGCGTGATAGGCTCTAATGCCTCCTTCCTTCTCCTATTATGCCACCTTTGTAAATCCTTCAATCCTATCCAAATATTTTCTTAAGGGGGGATGTTCAGATATTTCGACACATAGGAAATAGAATCCTTTTGTGTCACCTTTATAAATCCTTCAATCCTATCCCAAGTTGTTCTTAAGGGGGGATGTTAGTATATTCAGACACATATAAAATAGTTAAGTATAACTTGGTCTAGTGTAGATTTAGGTAAAGTGTGTGTCTTTACTATGTACATTTGTAACTTATAATCCGATGGTCACGATTTGTAGTGATCCGACGGTTCACTCTCTCCTCAGTATTAATGACACTTGATATGTGGCTTAACACCTGATTGGTCCATGATCTCTATTTAAAGAGCATGGAGGGTCATTTGTCTGGTAATCGTTTATGAGAGACGCTTATGTAAATTTTCTTTTTATATTAACAAATTGCTTGAAGTGGCCGCATTGGCTCACGCCGTGGAATGTTTCCCTCTTTGAGGGTTTTAACCACGTGATATAATAGTGTACTGATTTGTGACCTATTTGTGATTGGTGAACTTTGGCATTTGATATAAGGAAATTACCCTGTAAATTCCTACACAGAGGACCCCTTGGCCAAAGACATTGAAGAGACAGAGTCACAGAAAGCAGACATGATGAAACTCATCATGAAGCAAAATGCTCAACTGAGGCAGATGGAAGCTGAGATGGAAAATATGATAAAGGAAAAAGAGCAGGCTTCCAAGCTATCAATAGTTCCTTTAGAGGATGTACCTCTTACAACTCTTCCTACAACCAATCCTTCTACAAAAAATAAAACAGATGGAGTTGAGCAACTCACTAAAGCAGTGAAAAATTTATCAATACAGACAGAGGAGATAAAGAAGCTTCAAGACCAAGTAAAATTTTTACAGGATTAGAAATCAAGAAGTGATAGATCACATGCAGCTGAAGCCCAAAGAGCACAAAGGCTAATTTAAAGGTTACAGAAGTCTGAGAGAGAGTCTAACATTGGAAATACCTTGGGCCAAGTTAAGGAAATAATTTGGACTAATATCATTGAGTCCATCAATGAAATCTGGCCTTGCATACAAATCATATTTGAGCAGAAGGAGCTGATAGAGAAGGCAAATGATGCCATTACAAAAATCAAGGAAGAACTTGGAGACAATCCAGCCACTGCTAACAATATTATTAAGTTCTTAAATTCTAAGAACAAATATGAGCTTGAGGAGTTAAGAGTGGGTGACAGGACTGAAACAATATTGGAAGTTAAAAAGGTTCTTACAAAGAGAAACCTTATTGTACAATTGTATGAAAAATGTCACAGATTGGAGATAGATGTAAACAGGTTTTTCAACAGACTTGAACCTTTAATTCAGACATGTATTCCTTCCCTTTTTGTAATCGATGAAAAATAATACACAAACAAGATTACGCAAAGAATTTGCAGGAGATTTCCAGAGATAAAACTAAGTTTTCAAACATGAAAGGCACTATGACAGGGAAAACGTTCTTGGAGGCATTAACACATGACCTTTTCATCCAATATGAGATAAACCATGTTTTTGTGGTAAAAACAACTTTTTCTAACTATATCGAGGTGGATGAAATCTATAGGAAAGTCATCAAATTAAAAATCCCAGAGGAAGAGTGATGGGATAAGTTAATAGAGTTCCAGGATTAAAAGGTAATAAAGAGCAGTCATCTACAGTCAGCTCACAGGACAACATTAAACCCACTTCACAGGATAGCACTACAGCCACTACAACCTACCAATATGCTTACTCATCAACTAATTCCATGAAAACAATGCCAGAAAGCTAGATCACCCTCATCGACCCTATTTTTTGTAATAGTTAGAGTTTATTGTTATATTTAGGCTAATAATACAATGTTTGTTGAGACAACATTTATTGTAAATAATTTTGTAAATTTTAGTATAAATACTTCGTTGTTTGAAGTATTAAGGGTTGATTTCTAAACATATTTTTTCCTACTGCGCAAGTGTAAATTCCAATTTTTTGCTGGAGCATCAATAATATAAATACTTCTTTCAGGATTCATGTGGTGTAATTACTTCTGAAGTGTTTTTACTGTTTCTATTTTTTCCACTATTATTTATTTTCTTTGTTTATCAGAATTCTTAATTGAAAAATAGAAAGTGTGATGAATAGGACACGTTAAAAAAAACACCTTATTCTGGCTACTTTTACAATTTAAATGTTTTCTACTTGAAGTCAGATTGAAAAATAATTAAATACATTTTAGTCTCAATTGATATTCACTCTTCTGCCATATCCATTCTTCGTTTAAAATATATAAAGAATATAGTAAATGCAACCTAGCTTTCCCTGTTATAACTCTTTTAAAAATTGATGCAAATATCTAGTTTTATGTTTTGAATCCATTTCCCAATGGGAATATAAATATTTAATCAACCGAATCAATAAAAATTAAACAATCACCAAGCATAATCATAAGTAGCCTAATACCTGCTCAAAACAAAGTTAAATCTTAAAGACATATCCCTCTCTGAAGCTGGTAGGGCTAGATCCCAGTTTCCAAAGTGTTTTTGATGTTGTATTTCTATGATTTATTCTCCCAATATTAGAAATTACTGAACGATAACATAGTGGAGACCATACTGGGGAACGAATTGAAAAAAATGTAATTTCTTTCAAATTCATAACCTAGTTAAAACATTGTATGATAAGAATACTTTAAGATTGGTTTTCTTTCCAAATAGTGTAAATAAAAAGTGTATGTGTGTGCATTTAGATCATCACTCTGGCTCCTACCAGAGCTCATCCTGATCCAAATCCTGTATAAATTGTGTATGACCCTGAGAAAATTCTAAAAATAAAGAGCTTAGCTGAAAGCCAAGGAAGTTCTAGTCCTCCTCATAGAGCATATTCACTCCCAAAAGAATTTGTAACCCTGCAAGATATTCAGTTTGATTTACCCTTTGAACAAAGCCTATTTAGAAAAAGATCAACCAATTGGGCAGACCAAATAGTAGTAGATCAAGCTACCTTGAGAATAAATTCATCCGAAGCCCAATCTGCTCCTGCTGACATAGACATTCAAATCCTCCAATATTTTGAAAAACTACAAGGCTTAGTCTCAGGATTAGATCTTTTTGGTCATGAATCTTATGTCCAGCAATCTATTGAACTTTCTGCTTTGACTTCTTATGATGAATCACTCACCTCATCACAATCCGTGCATCTGAGATCAACAAGCCTTAAACCTTTTGTAGTCTCCATAACTACTCCATTACTTTCCCATAAATCAGTAAGCTCTACTCCTTCTATAGTTTCCAAAACCACTCCAGTTCTATCTCACCAAGTAACTCAAACTCATTTTTCTTCCCAATCCTGAAATATAGTCCAAAATTCATCTCCACCAAAGCCCCAAGTTTCAGCTCAACCTTTACATCCCGTTCAGCCTCCACCTTTCATCCAGCAACCACATCATATTGTTCATCCTCATATCCCCATACCGGTAGCTAGATATGCTCCCCTTTCCCTTCAAGATCCTTTGGAAAACATGCCACAGGATTATCAAACAAGAATCCCACTGTTTGATGGAACTGAACCTATCACTGCTCAACAACATGTAGATAGGATGAATGACAGTTTTTATCTTCAGGAGGTAGATGAGGAGACTGTAAAACTAAGGCTATTTTCACAAAGTCTCATAGGAGAGGTGATAACATGGTTTAAATCATTACCTGATGCTAGTATTCATGGTTTGCTTGAATTTCATCAAACATTCCTTACTAGGTGGAAAATCAAGAAAAACCCTCTTCAGATTTCATCTGAATATGAAATCATTAGGAGAGGACCAACATAGTGTGTACAATACTATTGCACTAGATTCAACAATGTGTATAATGCAATCCCTACTAATATCAAACCACCACAAGGCTTAGCTTTAATAAAATTTCCAGATGGTTTTGAGGCAAACATGGCTTACCAGCTGAGGGAAATAAATTCATCCACATTAGAAGAGATGCAAAGGGATGCAGTGAGTGTAGAAGAAAATATGTTAGCCAAGAGAGCTAGACTTAAGAATGAGAGAAGAGTAACCATAAAAGAAGAACCCTCTACTTATTCTGTTGATGCTAAAATTGATTCTTTAGTTAGAACAGTAGAAAGAATGATGGAGAGGATTGATTTGAATGAGAGCGCTGCACCTAGGGAAAATCAACCTGCACCTCAAAATCAAAATTAGAATATTAGAAGAAACCATCCTCAGATTAAACAAATAGAACAGAGGGGTCCTGATCAACAAATTAGACCTAGGAGAACTATGTTGATGAAGATGGAGAAGTAGCAGAAGAAGTAGAAGACAATCAGATAAATCTAATGGGTATCAATGATGATGAAACTGTGTTTCTCACTCAAGAAAAACACGATTTGTTCAATTATCCCAAACTAAACTTGATTATGACAAATCAGATGACAATAAGCATGGATTTGAAAATGCTATCATGGAAGTCCATAGACAATACAATATTACCAGTAATAAAACACTAGATACTCCAAACAAGAAGACTAATGAAAACCCTATCAAGAAAACTTCTGACACCACTTCGAATAAAGCTCGAGAAACTATTGCTAAGAAAACTCCTCACAGTTCTAGAAAAAAGACAATTGACCTTCCTGCTAAAAATATTGTTGAGAATTCTTCCAAAAATACTTAAACAAACATTCCTACCACCAGTCACCAAAAAGAACATGTATCAAAAGAAATTGTTGATAAATCTGACTTTCTGAACTTAAATAAATTTCAAACATCATTCAATATTGAAAATTAACTAGAAAATCTGAAAATTACTATACCTTTAACTAAGTTAATGAATAAAAATATGTAAAGAACTCAAGTTATGAAAGCTTTGAACATATGATAAGATAAGGATACTGTTAATTTGAATGATGATCAACCTGAACTATTATTTGGTCCAGAGGTAGACGGTAAACCACAAGAAGGAGGAGTCCCTCCATTTTATGTCAGTCTCAATGTGCATGATAAAATTCTTCACAATGCTATGTTAGATTCGGGTGCTTCACATAATCTGATGCCAAAAGATGTTATGGTGAAACTTGGTCTTGACATTACTAGGCCTTAAAAAGACTTGTATTCATTTGATTCAAGAAAAGTAAGATGTCTCATTAAGGATCTATGTGTCACTTTGGCCCAAATCCTAGCTAATAGTCTAGTAATGGACATAGTAGTGGCTGATATTCCCCCAAAGTATGGCATGTTGTTGTCACGCTCTTGGGGAGAAAACTACAAGGTACCCTGCAAATGGATATGACTCTTGCAACCATCCCAGTGTTTGGTCAAAACAGAATATTGTATAGGGAAACCTTGATGAAATATTTGGTGAGTAGTCAACAGAAGCCAAATAACTACCCCCTTTACTATGTTCACTCAAATTTATACTCCTTCATTCTGTATAATGATGGGGATATTGATGCTCAGGTCACTAGTGCTGAAAATAACATCTGTGAAACAAATGAAAATCAAACTCAAACTGTACAACAAAAAACTGAAACCGAACCCTTTTGGAATATGAGTTTTGATGGTTCTTGTAGTAGAGCAGGGCCAGGAGCAGGTGTGTGGGTTTCAAATGAAGGAAATAATCACTCAGAAGGTCATTCATACAAACTAAATTTCAATGCACCAAAAACATAATAGAATATGAAGAACTTATTTTAGGCTTGAAATTATTGAAGAAATTAGGTGCTAAAATAATTTGTGTTCATGAAGATTCTGAATTGATAATTAAATAGATTAAAGGAGAATATGCTGCAAAACATCCTAGATTGAGAGCATACAAAAATGTTGTGCTTGATTTCTTACACACTTTTGAAGAATATGATCTTGCTGTTATACCTAGAAATCATATTGTCCTTGCTAATGGTCTCGCTTTTTCAGCCAGCACATGAAAAATGCCTCATCCCAACAAACAATATACAATGGAGGTTAAACACCATCCAGTTGTACCAAATAACATGAGGTTTTGGAAAGTTTTTGGAAATGATAAGAAAATAGAAAACTTTCTGCAGTCGACAAATGAGTATGAGGAAAATAACATTGATTTAGATGGTCAAGTAGATAATCAGATGGTTGTGCATAATAATGTAGGAGAACATTTTAATGAATGAGATGAATTAGATAAAGTTGTACATAAATTAGAATTGCATGAAATTGATCCAGAAAAAGAAGAATTTGAAGTACTTCACCTTAAAGATAATATTTTTCCTAGAGGTTTAGTTCCATTAGAAGAACTTTTTGATTTAAATGATGTAGCAAAAAATCCAAAAATAGAGCCCACAGGGGCAGATGTAGAAGAATGTAATATACATAGTGAACAGAATCCTAAAATGATAAAACTTTCAAAATCACTGCCTATTGTCAGAAAACAAGAATACATAGCTGTATTCAAAGCTTTAATTGATGTATTTGCTTGGAGCTATGAGGATCTTAAAGCATATGATACTAGTATCATACAACACAAAATCCTAGTCAAGGAAGACCAGGAACCATTCAAACAAAATCTCCGTAGAATAAATCCTGTTCTGATGCCCTTTATTGAGAAAGAGGTAAAAAAGATGTATGATGCTAAAATTATTATCCCTCTCAGATACTTTAAATGGTTATCTAATATAGTACCTACTAGGAAGAAAACTGGAGAAATCTGGTTGTGTATTGATTTTAGAAATCTTAACAAGGTTTCCCTGAAAGACAACTACCCTTTGCCCAAAATGGATCATATATTACAAAAGGTAGTAGGGTCAAGTAGGATATCCTTGTTAGATGGTTTCTCACGTTATAACCAAGTCCTAGTAGATCCTGATGATAAGGATAAAACAACTTTCACTACTCCATGGGGCTACCTTCATGTATGTAAAGATGCCCTTTGGGTTAATGAATGCTCAGGATACATTTCAAAGAGCAATGTACATTTCCTTTGCTGATAAGATTGGCCATTTTATTTTGATTTATCTTAATGATTTAACTGTATATTCAAAGTCTGATGAAGAACATTTGAAACATCTAAGAAGAGTGTTTTAAAAGTGTAGAAGGTATGGTATCTCATTAAATCCCAAGAAAACATTGTTTGGCCTTGAGGAAGGTAAGCTTCTTGGTCATATTATTTCAAAGGATGGAATTAGGATTGATCCCAGTAGGATTGAAGCAATATTAAAAATCAATCACCCCAGAAATGTAAAAAAACTTCAATCTTTTATTGGAAAAATTAATTTCCTTAGGAGATTCATTCCTAATATTGCAGATCTTCTTAGAAATATAACAAACATGCTTAAAAAGGATTCAGAAATCAAATGGAGTATTGAGGCTAGACAGTCCTTTGATTTAGTTAAACATGCATTAACAAAAGCACCAATGTTGATTAGTCTATATTTTACCAAATATTTTATATGTTTTATTTTCCTTCTGAACACACTGTTGCAACTGTTTTGTTGCAGAAAAATGAAGACGAATTTGAATAACCTATTGCATTTTTCAGTAAGGCTTTAATAGATGCATCTTTAAAATACAATATCATGGAAAAACAAGCATTCACATTATTTAAAGCAATAAAAGATTTTAGAGTGTACATTTTTCATTCACATATTATTGCATATGTACCTATTCAGTTGTAAAGTACATTTTGACATAGAATGGACCAGATGGCAAACGAGGAAAATGGATTGATGTCATCCTTGATTATGACTTAGAAATCAAACCAACTAAGTTGATCAAAGGACAAGGACTGACCAAGTTAATGGAAGAGTCTAATTTCCATGCATTAGACATAAAATTTGTTGCTGAACTGGATGATCAACAGGAACATGTGACTCCACAGATCAATGAAGAATTTTTGAACTCATCCTGGTATGCAAACTTGTTGTATGATTTATTCAATTTAAATGCTCCTCCTGGTCTAATAAAAACAAACAAATATTTCTAAAATTGAAAGAAATTAAGTTTTGTATCATTGAAAATATGCTATATTGGAAAGATGTTGGTGGCATTTTACTTAAGTGCTTGTTGAAGGATGATGCAGAGAAGATCATGCAAGAATTCCATGAAGGTGACTGTGGTGGCCACCTCTATTGGAAAACCACTTCTAAGAAAATCCTCAGGGCGGGTTTTTAATGGCCTACCTTATTCCCTGACATTCATAAGAAGGTAACTTCATGCCATAAATGCCAAATTTTTGAAGGAAAAAGAAAAATCTTACCCTTGCCATTAAAGCCTATTCCAATTGAGAGCCCTTTTCAGTAGTGGGGATTGGATTTCATTAGTGAAATTAATCCTCCTTCCTCTAGCCAACATAAGTGGATTCTCACACCCACAGATTACTTTACTAAATGGATAGAGGCCACCCCTTCCAGATCTGCTATTGATGTTGTCATTATTAAATTTCTTGAGACCAATATCCTTTCTAGATTTGGCTATCCTAGAAAACTTATTACTCACAATGAAGAACTTGTTATCACTCTAGTAAATCTTTAGTTGTGAGATTTTTTGTTTTTAGTTAAGACAACTAGAGGTAACCACAGACCAGCTTTCAAACTCTAGAATCTAGCCTTCCTAGGGTTCAGAGAGGGCTCTCTCTATAAAATTTAACTTTTTTTTGTTTTATAAAATATTAGGCTAGTTATGAATGTGCAATTGGTTTGGGTTTTGATTGATTTGGTGGGAAAAATCACTTGAAGAGATGGATACTGGGAAATCTATTTGTCCATTGGGCTAAGGAGTCAAAATTCAAGCTAACAGAGCTGGGATCAAGGTAAAAAAGTCAAATATTTTCAGGGCAAGATAGATAACCCTTGGATATCTTGGAAAGTTGTTTTGTGAGATGGTATGACGGGATAAAGGGAAATTAAGAATCCTTTGATCCAGAAAAGAGAAGTAGTAGGCAGAGGTCAAACGAGAGAGGGAGAAATTAAGGGTTTCCTACAATGGAAATCAGATGAAAACATAGAAATGACAAATAGTTAAGATAGGGTGCTTTTAAAAAATCTTGAATTAATCCTCCTATTCATTCATTCAAATTTAGAACACATAATGGATTGCATGCAACAAAGAAATATAACAATGAAAAATTTAGAAAATACTTCACTCCAAATAGCTCATCACATGAATCCTGAAATATGATGCTAGTTGATCTGATCCAGTCTGCTGCTCAAAGTTCGAAACACAAGAGCCTTCAAGTCCACAAAAATGTCTATAGAAATATTCAACAATTTATTCCACACGAATACTTCTAAAGATGAAGTATTTATACATAGTTCTTTACAAAATATCCTAGAATGCTTCTAGGAATTATCTAAGGGAAATAAAAATATCTTTACAATCAAATAGAGACAGCTGCTTAACAAATCAACAAGTTATCCTATTTATCCAAAAGAAATAGAAACTGATTGAGGATAAGAAGCAGTTGGCTGCCTTGGTGTCTTTCTTGTTGGTTTTAGATATTTCAAATCTGTTTTGAAATATGATCTATTTTAACTGATACTCTTTTACTGATTCTCTTTAACCTTTGATACTCTTTAGACTCTGTAAAATATTTTTACTGCTGTAAAAATTCTGTTTTGACTGCAAACTTTAGCAAAATTTTTTCACTGTTACCTTTTTGCCTTTTTACCTTCTTACAGTAAATCAGTTAATGACTCCCAAACTTCATCACTTGGAATCTGTATTTTCTTCATCTTCCTAAAATTCTCATCTGCTTATGTATACCTAGAAAAAGTTGGTTTAATGACAAACAAGTGTTTGATTTCATGTTGTAAATAGAATAAGTCCTCAAAACTTCTTAATAGGACTTTTCCTGTTGGAATTCCTTGTCCACCACCTGATCTTTCAACTTGATCCTTGGCATATTCCCTGATCTTTTTGTTATAATATTCTTGAGGGATTAATTTGTCATGGATGACCAAAATAATAGGCAAATTTCTTTGCTTCAAATTCTCAAATTTAACCAAAAACCTAGTTATGGTGGTATTCATATTCTCACATTTTCCCTCAAGTTGCTTCATCAGGTTCCTTTTGGTGATAACTTTCCTTATCTCAAGGATAGTTTCAGTCCTATCATTAATCTCAAGTGCTTCTAGCTCTTGTCTGTTCTTATTGTTAAGGAACTTGATCAATTCAACTGCTTGTTCTGGTTTGTTATCCAGTTCCTCCTTAGTCTTCTAAATCTCTTCTAATGCTACTTTGAGTAAATCTCTCTATTAAAAAATCACTTGGATTGAGGGCCAGACATCATTTATGGCTTCTATGATATTATTCCACAAATGATTTTTCACATAGGAAATCTGTTCCTTCAAGGTTAATTCCTTCTGCAATTTCTTCAATTCTTCATTAAATCTGATGGCTTTTTTCTCATGTGTTTTTGCATTTATTTGAGCTAATTTGTTTGAATTATCAAGATCTTCTACCATCTGTTTTAACTTGTTAATCTCACTTGTCTTGAGAGACATTTCTTCCATTGCTTTCACTAATTTGCTGGCTTCATCTGTATGTTGAACTGTTGTTGTGGATGATTCAATAGCTGATGTTGTGGATGAAGTTACTGGCACTGCAGTAGCCAGTGGTTCTTTAGGTGCCAAATTTTCAGCTAAAGTTGAAGGCACAGCTGTAGTTATTATAGGAATTTCTGGTAATTTTGGTGTTTCTTTTTCCTTGACAAGTTTGTCCATCTATATTTCCATTTTCTTAATTTGTGTTGTAAGCTAAAATATCAAATTCATCATGGGTGAAAATTTGAAGTTGGGTTACACTTTTGTGAGAATTGGGGGCGGAAAACAGTTTTCCGCAATAGTTCGGCCAAACTTTCTAAAAATTTCGGCCGAACTTGTTCTACCGTTTAGATTGACGGCATACTGACGGCGTGGGCAAACAGATTTTTGGCCGGAGATGGGAAAATCGGCAACAATAGTTTAGCCGAAGTTTTAGTTCGTCCAAACTAATAGTTCGACCGAACTTTTAAAATAGTTTGGCTAAACTCATATTTTATAAATATATCACCTGCGAACTTTTCTCATTTTCGCGCGTCTTTGTTTGCATAATCTGTTTTTCGCGGGATTCCGCTCTGATTTTCATTTATGTTCATTTCTATGGCGTTATTTCTGCTCTGTTGCTGATTTGGCGCCCGTGAATCGTTTTAATGGCACTGCTGCTGCTCTGTTGCTGATTTGGCGCCCACGAATTGCTGCTCAGTAGTTGCGCCAAGCGAATTTCCAGGTAATCTAAAACCATGAAATGAATTAGCTGAGGTGTTTGCCAATACAAAGAGAGATTGCTTTGATGAGATATTCTTGATTCGTGATTTAATGTTGGATATGATATTGTGAATGTTGAGTTCAACAGATTTCCTGAATCGTGACTGAATATTTTCTCCTTGTTTATCTAGGGTATCATCTTAATGGACACATCCGAGACCGTGTTCGTTTTATTTTGTTTGTTTATATTTTTTTAAACATCCACGCATAGTGTATTTTTCCCTGTATGAACTTCTCGTTCCATTCTTCATACATATAATTCTTTGGGACTCTGATCTTTAAATCACTTCAAAATTTCTTTGAATATTTTCCTTTTATGCAATTAATACGTACTATTAGCGAGTAAGATCATGATTGCCAAATGGATCTGTTTTGGTTTTGAAATTCCAACTCTGGTTGAACATAAAGTAATAATCCAACGATGATACATGAATCTAGGGTTTTGGGAACCAGGAATGGGTTTAGCCTAGAGGAAATGTATGTGGATTTAGGTGTTTTTTTACTGATGTACATGGTCTTTTACACACCAATAGAGAATGGAGAATGACAGACAGGGAGAGACATGAGTAAGAATGGAATTACTTATCACAACCAGCTATTAAGGCCACTTATAAGAGCTTTGTTATATTCCATATGTTCTTGTATTGATTACGAAGATACATGGAAATCCATGTAATGGTAAGGCTACACGTATTGAAAGCCAGTAAGTAAGTTAGTATTGAGGGAATAATAAAATAGGACACAAAAAAATTTCCCCTACATAGCTTACTCCTATGGAAACACAGTTAGTTACTACAGTGAGTACTTACCCACAAGCACCTGCCAGAGACACCACAACAAGCTATTAATGTAGGTTTTAACCCTGAACAAAAATTATCTACACACGAATCTTATAACAGAAAATAAACAATAGCAAGAGCATAAAACGTAAAGCAGATAAACACAGATATTTTCCCCTAGATCCCAAATCGGGACGACCAGCTTGATTTTTCATTATGTTCCTTTTAGTGTTACAACACATATATATACATGCCAAAGCATACATAAACCCCAATCGATTAACCCTGGATTAGAACATAATCGTAGTTCCCTTGACCGGATCTACAAAATACTAGGGGCTGAAAACCATCGTACCCCAAAACCATGTGCAAAATCATGTACAAAACATGGGTGGGTCCGCCTATGAGTGGGTCCGCACACCAAAACAATTTTCGCCGGGGCGCTGCCCCGGACCCCAACAGTGGGGGCTTCCTCCCCCTTGCTGTGCCTGGCGCAACGTACAGCACGTGGGGCTAGTCGTGGAAAGAATATAACACATACCCAACATTCTTCAACACCCATTGTTTCTCTACACCAAGAGAACTTCTGAGTGCTCACAGACTTCGTCAATGTATCTGCAACATTCTTCAAAGTGTCCACCTTTACCAGCAACACCCTTTTAGCCTCAACCATATCTCTAACAAAGTGATATTGAACATCAATGTTCTTTGTCTTTGAATGGTAAGCAACGTTCTTAGCCAAGAAAATTGCACATTGGCTATCACAGTCTATCCTTATAGCTTGCTGTACCAATCCCATACTTGAAGACAATCTCTTCAACCAAACTGCTTCCTTGCTTGCATGAGTGGCTGCTATGTATTCTGCCTCTGTAGTTGAAAGAGCCACTACAGACTGTTTTTTACTCATCCAACTGACTGCGCCTCCAAATAGGTTAAACACATACCCACTTGTAGATCTTCTTTGGTCCAGATCTCCAGCCCAGTCTGCATCAACAAAACCACGAATTTCCAACATTCTTTCCAATCCTGGTCTTCCCTGGTAGCACAAGCCATAATCACTAGTGCCACGTAAATATCTGAAAACCCGCTTCACTGCTGTCCAATGCTCCTTCCCCGGGTTTGACATAAACCTGCTCAATACTCCCACTGCATGTGCAATGTCTGGTCTAGTACAGACCATTGCATACATCAGAATACCCACTGCACTTGCATATGGAACACGGGACATATCCTCCTCTTCTTCTTGTGTCTTGGGACACTGTTCAGCAGACAGCTTTACACCTACAGGAATAGGAACATTCATCGGTTTACTATCCTGCATATTGAACCTCTGCAATATAGTCTCGACATACTTCCTCTGGTTTAACCAGAGCTTCCTCTTTGCCCGATCTCTCTTAATTTCCATGCCCATAATATAGTTTGCAGCACCAAGATCCTTCATGTCGAATTTGGAGAACAGTTGGGTCTTCAAATCTTGGATAATTTCTTTGTCATTTCCAATCAACAACATATCATCCACATACAAGACCAAATAAATAACACGGTCAACAATTAATTTAAAATAAACACAGTGATCCTCCTTGCTTCTGGTGAAGCCAAGTCCCCGTATATAGGTATCAAATTTCTGATACCACATCCTTGGTGAATATTTTAACCAATACAGAGACTTCAACCTGCATACCATTTCTTTCTTACCCTTCACCATAAAGCCTTCAGGTTGCTTCATGTAGATCTCCTCTTCTAGATCCCCGTGAAGAAATGTTGTCTTCACATCCATCTGTTCTATCTCAAAATCAAATGCAGCAGCAACAGATAAAAGTAATGTAATAGAAGTAACCTTGGCAACAGGAGAAAAAATATCACCAAAATCGATTCCCGGCACCTGGGAATAACCTTTTGCTACCAACCAAGCTTTGTATTTCTCCACCTTGCCTTATACATTCATCTTCTTCTTAAACACCCATTTTCTCCCGATGGGCTTCCTTCCAGCTGGCAACTCCACCAGATCCCATGCCTCATTTTTGTGCAAGGATGCCATTTCATCAACCATGGCCTCCTTCCAGAGTTTTCCATCCTCTGAATCTACTGCCTCCTTGACAGTTATGGGATCATCATGAGTTATAGTTAAGGCAAAACCTGAACAGAAAGTAGATGGACTATACCTTTCTGGTTTCCTTCTTTCTCGAACTGATCTTCTCAAAGCTCGAGTTTGTGGCTCTTCCTCTTCTGAATCTTTTTCTGTTGTAGAGTCTGATTCATACTCCTTTAGCTCAAACTCTATCTTCTCAGGTTCCTTTGGTATGATTTCATGTTTAACAACATCTTTCACCTCTCTAAACACCACATCTCGGCTATACACAACCTTCCTTGTTTTCGGGTTCCAAAGCTTGTAACCTTTTAAACCATCCTTATACCCAATAAAGATGCACCTTTCAGATTTATTATCCAACTTGGTCCTTTTCTCCTTTGGAACATGTACATATGCATCACATCCAAATACCCTTAGATGTGAAAGAGAGGGTTTCTTACCAGTTCATACCTCATGTGGAGTCTTATCCTCCAACACTGATGAAGGTTATTTGTTAACCAGATAGCATGTAGTCTCCACTGCCTCTGCCCAGAATTCTTGTCCTAACCCGGTACCACTGAGCATGCTTCTTGCCTTTTCCATCAGTGTTCTGTTCATTCTTTCTGCAACTCCATTTTGCTGAGGTGTCTATGGAGTAGTCTTCTGTCGTGCTATACCAAACTTCTTACAAAACTCTTCAAATTCCTTCTTGCAGAACTCCCCACCATTATCTATCCTCAACGCCTTTATCTTCTTCTCTGTCTGGTTTTCCACCAGAGCCTTAAATTCTTTAAATCTATCAAAAGCTTCAGATTTATTCCTCAAGAAATATATCCATGTATTCCTTGAGAAGTCATCTATAAATGAAACATAGTACAGATACTTTCCCAGTGATGGAACTGACACAGGTCCAAACACATCACTGTGCACAAGCTCTAATATCTTGTTCGCCCTCTTAGCACCAGAAGGAAAACTCACCCGATTCTGCTTTCCATATACACAATTTTCACATAAATCTAAATCCTGAGAGAAATTAGTCATACCTTCTACCATACCATTTCTATGCAGTATCTGAAGGCCCTTCTCTCCAATATGTCCAAGCCTTTGATGCCATAACATGGTCTTTTCTCCAGAGAGAGCTAGGATTTCTGCTTCACTTTCAGGAACCACATAACTGTTACACCCATCAATAACAGTACTACCTTGTAGCTTGTACAGAGTTCTAGTCTGAACTCCCCGCATTAATACCAGTGCTCCCCGAACCATCTTGCAGGCATCTTTCTCGAACACTGTTTTTACACCTGCATCATCCATCTTGCTTACAGAAATCAGATTTCTGGCCAATGCAGGAATATGCAGAACACCAGGAAGTGTTCTAATCCTTCCACCTTGCAGCTTCAGCTTGACCTTTCCGCGTCCGACGATTCTGGCCTTCCTATCATCCCCTAGGAAGACATCACCACCATCATATTTCTCATACTCGCAGAACCACTCCCTATGGGGAGTGAAGTGAAAGGATGCACCTGAGTCAATCAACCATGACTCATGATCTACATGTGTATTTGAAGAAGAAGCCAAATACACATCCCCACCTTCATCTGAGGTGGTTTTTGCCTCTACAGAAGGACCTTCATCAGATCCCTTTCCTTTCTCAGGAGCTTTAGATCTGCATTCCTTTTTGTAGTGCCCTTCCTTTCCGCATTTCCAGCACACCTTTACAAACTTTCCGGGAGATTTAGATCTCCCTCTAGATTTAGATCTCCCACTTGAAACCTTATTCTTGTTTCTATTCTGGGACCTTCCTCGTACAGATAAGGCATCTCCATTTTGACCCTCCATATTTCTCCGTCTCATTTCCTCAGTGTGCTGAGACAATTTCATCAAAATTCAAGGTAGTTGTATTGCTACCTATTGCAATAACCAGACTATCCCACGAGTCTAGTAGAGAACACAACAAACTGATGCACTTATCTTCATCTGAGATTTTAATATCAACAGATGACAATTGACTTACCACAGTATTGAAGGCATTCAGATGCTCTGTCACCAAGTCTTCATCCTTCATCCTCAGGTTATACAGCTTTTTCTGCAGGAACAACTTATTCACCAGAGACTTTGATTGGTACAAAGTCCCAAGTTTTTCCCACAAATTCTTCGTCGTAGCTTCCCCAGATACATTCAACAATACTGAATCTGAGACACACAACCGTATTGTGCTCTTAGCCTTCCGATCTAGTTTCTTCCAGTCTTCATCTGACATTTCCATTGGTTTAGTACCTGGATCTACCGTGATCCATTGATCTTTATCCACCAGCAGATCGTCCATCTTGAGCTCCCACAACTCAAAACTTTGACCATTAAATTTCTCAATCTCTATCTTTCCGCCGCCTGCCATCTTCTTTCACCGCAAGAATCGATCCCGCAGATCTCCCACTGAATAGGGTCTACTTCAGGCCTGAGCAAAAAACCCTTAGCAGCAAAGGCGTCCCCTTGAAGCCGAAACAACTCTGATACCAAATGTAGGTTTTAACACTGAACAGAAATTATCTACACACGAATTTTATAACAGAAAATAAACAATAGCGAGAGCATAAAACATAAAATAGATAAACACAGATATTTTCCCCTGGATCCGAAATTGGGACGACCAGCTTGATTTTTCATTATGTTCCTTTTAGTGTTACAACACATATATATACATGCCAAAGCATACATAAGCCCCAATCCATTAACCCTGGATTAGAACATAACCGTAGTTCCCTTGACCGAATCTACAAAATACCAGGCGCCGAAAACCATCGTACCCCAAAACCATGTGCAAACTCATGCACAAAACATGGGTGGGTTCGCCTATGAGTGGGTCCACACACCAAAACAATTTTCGCGGGGGCGCTGCCCCGGACCCCAACAATGGGGGCTGCCTCCCCCCTTGTGACCCCCCTGCTGCGCTCGGCGCAACGTACAGTGCATGGGGCTAGTCGTGGAAAGAATATAACACATAACCAACAATTAAGGCCGGAGTGTGATACCAAATATTTTTGATGATTTTGGTTATTAGAAATCATATTAATACAGTAATGTAATTCTTAGTTTAATATTCTAAAAGGTTTAATCATGCATATTTTTTCACATTTCTTTATTTGGATTTAGGTGAGATTTAGGCTTGTTTCAGAACTAGGAGTGGGTTTAGCACAGAGAAAAAGTATGTGGATTTAGGCATTTTTTATTTATGATGCACAATTACCAGAGGCATTGAGAATGGTAGATATACAGGGAGAGACATGTATAAGTAAGAATGGACAGGTCACAATCACCTATTTACTCTAAATCTATTCGTTTTATATCTTTTATTATTTAAAAATTATTCATTATTATTTCATATTTCTTTTACTATTTACAAGTTAACACAATGTGCATTCAATTTTTTTTTTTACTTATTTTAGTTCACTAGGAACTAGCTAGGTAGTAACACCAATATTTTCAAATATAAACAATATCCTTAATTCAAACGCATCACACCAATCAATAACCTTACTTGGCTTGTGCAAATCCTAACATCCCCTGATAAAATTTTGTGAGATAAAGATGGGAAGGATCAACAAGAATGTTCCTTAGGGTTATTGCAATGTGGCCTATCAAGTGGATGATTGAACATGATATAGCTGTTTGGTTGCTACGTGAGAGGGTGTGAATGCCATGGCTTGTGCAACAGTTACTTACTTTCATTCATAGATTGATACCAGTGTTCCAATCTGTTCTGTTTTTAGATTGATACTAGTGTTCCAATCTGTTATGTTTTTATACTGATACCAGTTTTCCAATCTGTTCTGTTTTTAGATTGATACCAGTTTTCCAATCTGTTCTGTTTGTTTTTAGATTGATACTAGTTTTCCAATCTGTTCTGTTTTTAGATTGATACCAGTTTTCGAATCTGTTATGTTTTTTATAAACACGACCCGAGCCCCAATCAATCGTCAATGGATTGATTGTTTGTCCTTTCCAACTAATTACAATTTAGAGGTAAAATTTACAATATAACTTGGTACACTTCAGTTTCGCCCAATTATGTGTACCCTCTCCCAATGCGTCTTTGAAACAATTTCTTTTTAACTTTCCTCCCAATATAAAACTCCTCTTACCCCAACTTAATGTGTCTTGATCCCTTTTATTTTGTTTTGTTTATTAATGTGCCCTTCTCCCTTTTATTTTGTTTGTTTCTCAATCCTTCTATGTAGATACATGGATTTTTGCAGATATATACATATTTGTTGGTTTTTTCTTTCTCTTTAGAACATAAATTGTTTTTTATTGTTTCTGGATGTACGTGAAAAATTCATTGTAGGGCATTAGTCTAAGTTTAGAGGGGCCTTTCAAAAAATAATTGTATGAAAGGCCATTTAGAGTCTATTGATGTTTGTTTCTTCATTTCCATTTGTAGTAGTTCAATGTATGAAGTTATTCAATATATTAGTACTAGTGGTGTCTCTTTCAATGATATCTGATTGTGAAATTTTGTTGTTTCCCTCTTTTTCTGGTTTTTTTATTGCATGTATGAAATTCCCCTGCAATATTAGTATTTCTTTGAGCTTTGTTTCATTGTTTGCTTGAATTTATGCACTACTTTATTGACTGTCATATGCATTTAGATCTTTATTTTCCTTTTCCAATTTTTTTTTTTTATTATATTCATGATCTACTCAAAACATTGTGATAAATATAGTCCTCTTGGAGAGATATGAAGAATGTGATGTTAATTCTTCTTCTGCAAATGAAGTTTATCTTTTATAAGACCTACAAAAAATTTCTACTTTAATACTTTAACCATTCACCATTTGTATACATTTAAATCTAACATTCAAATATAGCATAGCATATATAAATTTTCTTTCATAATATAAAGCTAAAGGATTTAGAGGAATAGTAGTGATGGAATGAAATGTAACATTGTAGTTTGATCCCATGTTGGCCTTTATATCATAGAACCGTTTTCATATTTACACAAATATCATAACTGATTAGTTATTAGACTACATATCTTCATATAGAACTTGAAAATAGTATGGTGGACATGTGGATCTCATGACTCTTCATAATGTACAATGATTCGTTCCATATTTTTCATATATCAAATGTCATTTAAATATGAGATTTATCATAATGTACAATGATTCATTCCATATTCATTTTTAGATTTAGGAGGAGCTTTTGAGAAAGTAATGGTAATGCCAATAAAGAATGAGCTACTCATCTTCAACATCTATTAATTAGATATGAAAATTTATAATACTACTGTGTACATTTGAGAATATTTATTTACATGTTTATATAAATTATATATACATATGTACTTTTTTTTTCATAAATATTTTCATTAAAAAATGAACCTTTATATGATGAATCTAGTTAATGTTGCTTCTTCATGAAGAAGACTACTTGATCTTGCGATTTGATGAGGGTCCTTTGTTATGCTTCTTGACTACTTCAAATTATTGACACAATCATATGCTTCTTTGGTGATGGTCCTTTGTTATGCTTCTTGACTACTTCAAATTATTGACACAATCATATGCTTCTTGTTACTCTTTTTAATCCTTCCTTATATTGTATTCTCCCCCTTAGATATTGTGTACTCTCCCACATAGATATTGCACTTAATTTCATATTCTCTATAATATTCTAGGCTCTTCTTTTGAAGTCAAATAAGTGACAATAATTTACAAGAACTATCCTTTATTTGTTTCTCACATATACGAAGAGATCCCATTTTTCTTTTATTCATAGATCAAATTTCATTTAAATACAAGATTTATCATAATGTACAATGATTCATTCCATATTCATTTTTAGATTCAGGAGGAGCTTTTGAGAAAGTTATGATAATGCCAATAAAGAATGAGCGAGACTCATCTTCAACATCTATTAATTAGATATGAAAATTTATAATACTATGGTGTACATTTGAGAATATTTATTTACATGTTTATATAATTTATATATGTACATATGTACTTTTTTTTCATAAATATTTTCATTAAAAAATGAACCTTTAAATGATGAACCTAGTTAATGTTGCTTCTTCATGAAGAAGACTACTTGATCTTTCAATTTGATGATGGTCCTTTGTTTTGCTTCTTGACTACAAATTATTGACACAATCATATGCTTCTTTGATGATGGTCCTTTGTTATGCTTCTTGACTACTTTAAATTATTGACACAATCATATGCTTCTTGTTACTCTTTTTAATCTTTCCTTATATTGTATTCTCCCCCTTAGATATTGTGTACTCTCCCACATAGATATTGCACTCAATTTCATATTCTCTGTAATATTATAGGCTCTTCTTTTGAAGTCAAATAAGTGACAATAATTTACAAGAACTATCCCTAATTTGTTTCTCACATATTCAAATGGTTCTCTAACAAGAGGCTTTGTGGGTATGTATTCCATCTTCACTATTTTCTCAAAGACTTGTTGTGTGAGGAAGTGGTACTTTATGATGATATGTTTAGTGATTGAAGGAAGTATAATATTTTATTTTTGAAATTATTATTACACTTGTATTGAAACACTTAATAGATATAGGTTCACTGAAATTTACCTTAATATCTTGTAGAGCCCATTTCATCCAAAACACTTGTCTGCAAAAAGAAGTAACTAATATGTATTCCACTTCTACTCTAGATAGATAAATTAATGACTCTTTCTTGCTTAACCATGCAACCAAAGAATCTTCTAAGTAGAATTATACATTTTCCAAGTAATGAATCTTTCTTGCTTAAACATGCAACCAAAGACTCTTCTAAGTAGAATTATACATTGTCCACTTGTACTTTTGATGTCATCCACACAAGCCTAGTTGAATCTCTCTATGTTGTCAATGTAACTTTCTCACCTTTTGGGCACCACATTCCATTGTTTGTAGTCTCTTTCAAGTATCTTAATATATGTTTGTTGGTAATAGATGACTCTATTATATTGAAATATTCCAACTAATATAAATTCCAAAATTATATCTAGTATAAACCTTGTTATGTATATCAAGCTTCCTATCATATAGATGTAAAGGTTATGATCAACATCACCTCATTCATCATCCATCATCTGCACATAACTTGCATCCAATTAATTTGATAAAAACACATTAGCCAATAAACAAACCATTGAAACCAAAAGTGTTTTGATAGTTCTATAGGCAGAGTTTGTAAAGGGCCAGGTAGCCTTTGGATCTCATCTTTTATGAAAGGTGACATATCCAGTAAATTCCCCTACAGTCAATCTCTGGAATAGATCTAAATAGAAATTTTTCATTTTCATATCCATGGTCTCAAACAATGAGAGAGAAAAAACCTTTTATATTCAACATATAAAACACAAATTAGCCATAAAAGTTTCCCATTGAAACCAAAAGTGATTTGATACAAAACATAGGTTTTAACCTAAGAGTAAATTCCCCTACAGTCAATCTCTGGAATAGATCTAAATAGAAGTTTTTCATTTTCATATCCATGGTCTCAAACAATGAGAGAGAAAAAACCTCTTATATTCAACATGTAAAACACAAATTATCCATATCTCTGGAATAGATCTAAATAGAAGTTTTTCATTTTCATATCCATGGTCTCTAATAATGAGAGAGAAAAAACCTTTTATATTCAACATGTAAAACACAAATTAGCCATAAAAGTTTCCCATTGAAACCAAAAGTGATTTGATACAAAACATAGGTTTTAACCTAAGAGTAACTGCAACTTCACAAATTAACTTCGAATAGATCTAAATAGAAGTTTTTCATTTTCATATCCATGGTCTCAAACAATGAGAGAAAAAACCTTTTATATTCAATGTATGTAAAACACAAATTAGCCACATCTCTAGAATAGATCTAAATAGAAGTTTTTCATTTTCATATCCATGGTCTTAAATAATGAGAGAGAGAAAAAAACCTTTTATATTCAACATGTAAAACACAAATTAGCCATAAAAGTTTCCCATTGAAACCAAAAGTGATTTGATACAAAACATAGGTTTTAACCTTATATATTTTAATTGTTTCAAATAGATTTTTAATAAAATGAAAAATATTCAATGTAAAAAACATAGTATTTAGAGGCAAAAAGTAATTTCATACAAAAGATATAGGTTTTAACCAAGTATATAGTTAATTGTTTTGAAAATAGATTCTTAAGAAAATGAAAAATATTCAATGTAAAACACATGCATCCTTATGCATTCTTATACACCCTTATGTCTATGTAAAGTAGTTTGAGTGATTCCACGGGTCTTCTACACCCTTGATAGGGTATAGTTGGGACAGGTAGTGTTAACTTCTACAAGTTCTATAGGCAGAGTCTGTAAAGGGCTAGGTAACCTCTGGATCTCATCTTTTATGAAAGGTGACATATCTGGTAAATGCCCCTATAGTCAATCTCTGGAATAGATCTAAATAGAAGTTTTTCATTTTCATATCCATGGTCACAAACAATGAGAGAGAGAAAAAAACCTTTTATATTCAACATGTAAAACACAAATTAGCCATACAGGTTTCCCATTGAAACCAAAAGTGATTTGATTCAAAACATAGGTTTTAACCTTAGTAAATGTCCCTATAGTCAATCTCTGGAATGGTTTTAAATAGAAGTTTTTCATTCTCATATCCATGGTCTCAAACAATGAGAGAAAAAACCTTTTATATTCAATGTATGTAAAACACAAATTAGCCACATCTATAGAATATATCTAAATAGAAGTTTTTCATTTTCATATCGATGGTCTCAAACAATGAGAGAGAAAAAAACCTTTTATATTCAACATGTAAAACACAAATTAGCCATAAAATTTTCCCATTGAAACCAAAAGTGATTTGATACAAAACATAGGTTTTAACCTAAGAGTAAATGCCCCTACAATCAATCAATCTCTGGAATAGTTTTAAATATATAAGTTTTTCATTTTCATATCCATGGTCTCAAACAATGAGAGAAAAAACCTTTTATATTCAATGTATGTAAAACACAAATTAGCCACATCTCTAGAATAGATCTAAATAGAAGTTTTTCATTTTCATATCCATGGTCTCAAACAATGAGAGAGAGAAAAAAATCTTTTATATTCAACATCTAAAACAAAAATTAGCCATAAAATTCTCCCATTGAAACCATAAGTGATTTGATACAAAACATAGGTTTTAACCTAAGAGTAAATGCCCCTACAGTCAATCTCTGGAATAGTTTTAAATAGAAGTTTTTCATTTTCATATCCATGGTCTCAAACAATGAGAGAAAAAACCTTTTATATTAAATGTATGTAAAACAAAAATTAGCCATATCTCTAGAATAGATATAAATAGAAGTTTTTCATTTTCATATCCATGGTATCAAACAATGAGAGAGAAAAAAACCTTTTATATTCAACATGTAAAACAAAAATTAGCCATAAAAGTTTCCCATTGAAACCAAAAGTGATTTGATAAAAACCATAGGTTTTAACCTAAGAGTAAATGCCCCTACAGTCAATCTCTGGAATAGTTTTAAATAGAATTTTTTCATTTTCATATCCATGGTCTCAAACAATGAGAGAAAAAACCTTTTATATTCAATGTATGTAAAACAAAAATTAGCCATATCTCTAGAATAGATATAAATAGAAGTTTTTCATTTTCATATGCATGGTCTCAAACAATGAGAGAGAAAATAACCTTTTATATTCAACATGTAAAACACAAATTAGCCATAAAAGTTTCCCATTGAAACCAAAAGTGATTTGATACAAAACATAGGTTTTAACCTAAGAGTAAATTCCCCTATAGTCAATCAATATTTGGAATAGTTTTAAATATAGAATTTTTTCATTTGCATATCCATGGTCTCAAACAATGAGAGAAAAAAACTTTTATATTCAATATATGTAAAACACAAATTAGCCACGTCTCTAGAATAGATCTAAATAGAAGTTTTTCATTTTCATATCCATGGTCTAAAACAATGAGAGAGAGAAAAAACCTTTTATATTCAACATGTAAAACACAAATTAGCCATAAAATTTTCCCATTGAAGCCATAAGTGATTTGATACAAAACATAGGTTTCAACCTAAGAGTAAATGCCCCTACAGTCAATCTTTGGAATAGTTTTAAATAGAAGTTTTTCATTTTCATATCCATGGTCTCAAACAATGAGAGAAAAAACCTTTTATATTAAATGTATGTAAAACAAAAATTAGCCATATCTCTAGAATAGATATAAATAGAAGTTTTTCATTTTCATATCCATGGTCTCAAACAATGAGAGAGAAAAAAACCTTTTATATTCAACATGTAAAACAAGAATTAGCCATAAAAGTTTCCCATTGAAACCAAAAGTGATTTGATACAAAACATAGGTTTTAACCTAAGAGTAAATGCCCCTACAGTCAATCTCTGGAATAGTTTTAAATAGAATTTTTTCATTTTCATATCCATGGTCTCAAACAATGAGAGAAAAAACATTTTATATTCAATGTATGTAAAACAAAAATTAGCCATATCTCTAGAATAGATATAAATAGAAGTTTTTCATTTTCATATGCATGGTCTCAAACAATGAGAGAGAAAAAAACCTTTTATATTCAACATGTAAAACACAAATTAGCCATAAAAGTTTCCCATTGAAACCAAAAGTGATTTGATACAAAACATCTAGGTTTTAGCCTAAGAGTAAATGCCCCTACAGTCAATCTCTGGAATAGTTTTAAATAGAAGTTTTTCATTTTCATATCCATGACCTCTCAAACAATGAGAGAGATAAAACCTTTTATATTCAACATGTAAAACACAAATTAGCCATAAAAGTTTCCCATTGAAACCAAAAGTGATTTGATAGAAAACATAGGTTTTAACCTAAGAGTAAATTCCCCTACATTCAATCTCTAGAATAGATCTAATTAGAAGTTTTTCATTTTCATATCCATGGTAGTTCTATATGAAGAGTTTGTAAAGGGCCAGGTATCCTCTGGATCTCATATTTTATGAAAGGTGACATATCTAGTAAATGCCCCTACAGCCAACATGTATATAGTATTTTATATTCAACATGTGTATAGTATTTAGAAGCAAAAAGTAATTTGATACAAAACATAGGTTTTAACCAAGTATATAGTTTTTCATTTTCATATCCATGGTCTCAAACAATGAGAGAGAAAAAACCTTTTATATTCAACATGTAAAACACAGATTAGCCATAAAAGTTTCCCATTGAAACCAAAAGCGATTTGATACAAAACATAGGTTTTAACCTAAGAGTAAATGCCCCTACATTCAATCTCTAGAATAGATCTAACTAGAAGTTTTTCATTTTCATATCAATGGTCTCAAACAATGAGCCAATCTGGTGATGATTAGTGATGTTCGACTATGAGATGAAATCATTGGTTGAGGATTCAGGTGGTTTGGCCTCTAGAAGCCATGGTTTTGTTTTGATTGATTTGTTTTATGAGATCCCAAATTCATGTTTGGAATATGGCACAGGGGTGATTGGCTGAAAGAGAGATTTGGTTCAGCATAATATATGGTTGGGTGGTTTGTGGAAGTCCCATACCTGGTTCGCCTATGCAATCATCAATAATATCAATTTCTCCTTGGTATTTTATGGATAAATATACTTGTTTATATGTGGTTTGTATGGTTGTTAGATTCTTGATATTTATGTTGGTTATATTTTGGTTATGAGTAAGTTTTATGATAACGATGATGTATGGCTCTCATCTTGTTTTTATTAATCAATGAATGTACAATGAATATATGGCTTAATATGTGGTAATGCAACTATTGTGATGAAGCATCAATGCTTCTTAGAAATTCTAAGATAAGTGTGAGACCCCTATGCTCAAATCTGTTGTTATGACATGTAGATTACATGTGTGATACGTTTGACGAAATGCCTGTGATGACTAGTAGGGGTCCAATTAAGTCATTTGTTAATTGTTTGCATTAGCACCTTTTTTTGTTTGTTATTTATCAATCACAGAAGTTTCATGTAGTTTAGGGCAATGACCTGAGTCCTAGCCCTGAAAAAGTGGAAGATAATCTGGAGTCGTTGGCACAGAAATACCTGGAAAAGTCCCCAGTTGTAGGCATGCCCTTGTTGTGGGAGAAGATAGAGGGTCCTAGTCACCTACAATCCCATGTCATGGGAGCGAGTGAGGCTTTAATGTAGTAAAATGTCAGGTTTTCTTAGGGTTTGGTCACCTATAGGGGTTGGATGTCTCCTCGGGGTTTTGTTACATGTGTAGAAGGTTGGGTTGGCTGTGTTCCATCAGTTCCACTTCCTTAACTGATATATAGGGATTTTAATGATATCATAGTAACTATTTGTCACATTTTTACCCCAATTGGTTGGTTACTTAGGTAGATGTGGGAGGAGGGTGTTGTAGAGTGGTATCAGAACATGGTTTTGTTCTCCTTGGGTGATGTGTGGTTTTCGTTCTCCTTGGATGAATATGTTGTTGTACATACATATCGGTTGCACATAGGTTCTTGTGATTATGTTCTATGTGATTTTTGTGTATGCATGGTGTTGGTCATGATTGAAGTGGTGCCACCATGTGAAATTTTATGGTGTTGTCGTTGAATGTATTTGTTGTGAGTGTACATTGGTCATGCATTATTTATGTGTGTCAATATTTATATGTTGTTATGCATACATTGGATGGATGATGGTCATTGTGCATGAATTTATGGTATGTGGTCAGCATAGTCATGCATTGATAACTGGATAATGGCTGAAAAGATGATTATATGTTGATTTGATTATGTTTATATATGTATTGTGCTAATCTGGCCAATCTTATAGATGATATATCCTCCTTGAACTATGCTAAGGTACGTTTGTTTGTTTATGTTTTGGTTTAGCTAACATTACATACCTTGCAAGAAGAAGAGATCAATGATTACTAGAAATATGGTAGACTATAGAGATTCTCCCTATGAATCATATGAGCAATGTGGTGTTGGGAAATCTTCTGACTTAGCAGGCACATTTAGGAGTTTGAAGGAAGAAAAAAGGAGCTACAAAGACGATAATGATAGAATCATGTAGGCACAAGAGAAAAAAGTAGAATCAATGCAATAATTCTTCATATTTTGTTAGAATTGCAGAGACAGGGACCACTTCAAATAAAATATGGATGAAAGGACAGGGATAATGGGGCCTATGGAAGTAGATCCCATAGTGGGCATAGGTCAGATAGAGATGACATGTTCTTGGGTACACCGGATAGGAGAGGTGATGAACACAATTTCTATTCTAGTGTTGGTTCAAACATCCTTACAAGAGGAGTCATAGGGGATATATACCAGAAGAGTTTAAGAAATAAAGGACACCTACATTCGATAGGGAAATGAAGAAATCATAGGATGTAGAAGCATGGTTGCTTGGAATGGATAAGTTCTTCAGTTACATGACTACTCAATGAACTTGAAGGCTAGAATAGCTACATTCAATTTTAAAGGTAAAACAAATGTCTGGTGGGAATATCTAAAAAATGATAGAGATATTTATGAGGAGGAGGTGACTTGGAGTGAATTCGAGAGACTATTCAGGAATAAATATCTATTAGAGAGATACTATGATGACATGGAAAAATATTTTTATGAGCTAAATATGGGATCTATGATCGATGAGGAGTACACTAGCATGTTCTTGGATTTATTGAGGTATGTGCCTTACCTCAAGGAGAAGAAAGCCAAGATTTAGAGATTCATTAGTTGTTTTTTAGTAGCATTCAAATATAGGATTGAGTTTGATGAGATTAGATCATTGGAGGAGGCCATTCAGAAGCTAAAGAATTGTTACAATCAATCAAAGCGCAAATCTGAGACTAAGCATGACTGGAAAGGTAATGATAAGAATATAGGGAAATGGGATTATAAGCAAAGATAATGAAACACCGCACAAGAAGTTCAATGCATATAATAAAGGGCAAGGATTTTAGTTTGAGGAGCATAACAAGGGTGTAGGCTTGAATCCTTTACAATGTTGGACTTGTGGAAAATATCATCGGAGGAGATATTTTCCACAACATCAGGGTGGTAGACCACATATCTACAGTGCTAAGGAATCACATACAATGGGGGATGCTCGATAGAGTGTTCCTCAAATTTATGCAACATTGGATAACAAGAAGGAATATCACCAGGCGTCTATTATCAAGATGGACAGTAGTATTTGTGGTCAATTTGTTCTATTTTTATTGACCCTGGATATAATTATAGTTATGTTAATCCCAATTTGGTGGATAAGTGTGGTTTGAAAAATGAAGTGCATGAAAAATATTGGTTAGTGTAGTTGGCTACAGGTACAAAGAAGCAAGTTCATAATTGGGTAAGAGATTGTGCATTTTAGTTGAATGGTATGTTTACATTAGCACATTTGAATGAATTTCTATTGGGTTTGTATAATATGCTTTTGGTTATGAACTGGTTGTATCTTCATAGAGCCAAAGTGGATTTTTATGATAAAGCTATTGAGTGCTTGGATGAAAATAGAGAACAAAGAGTATTTCAAGGTAAGAAGAATGCAACATTAGTTAGAATGGTGAGAACTATGTAGGCGGAGCATAGTAGAAGGAAAGGGTATGTGTTATTTGCAGTGCACATTTCTAGTGAAAAAGGTAGGGAAGTTGAGGATGCATATGTCTTGAGGAGGTATCCGATTCTACAACAGTTTTAGGATGTGTTCCCGGTAGATATTTCAGAGTTTTCGCCTCACACAGAAGTGGAATTTTCTATTGATTTGGTACCAGGGGCAGCACCAGCATCAAAGGCACCATACATGATGAGCACACTAGAGCTAGTAGAGCTGAAGCTGAATTTAAAGGAAACGATTGAAAAAGGATACATTAGGCCAAGTGTACCCCGATGGGGTGCATTGTTATTGTTTTTCAATAAGAAGGATGGTACCTTCACGTTATGCATTGATTATAGAAGTTGAACAAGGTGACGATTAAGAACATGTATCTTTTTTCGATGATTGATGACTTGATCGATTAGTTGAAGGGAACAATAGTTTTCACGAAGATTTATCTGAGATCTAGATATCATTAGGTACACATCAAGGAAGAGGACATTTACAAGAAAAGTTTCTGAACCAAGTACCGACATTATGAGTTTGTTTTAGTTTCTTTCAGTTTGAATAATGTTCTAGCTACTTTTATGTGCTTGATGAATAGTGTGGCGTCTCCTTATCTGGACAAATTTTTTATTTTATTCATTAATGATATATTCGTATATTATAAGAATGAGGAAGAACATGTGGAACATTTAGTAGCAGTATTGATATTGCTGATATATCGTCTGTTATATGCTAATCTTAGCAAATGTAGTTTCCTTTAGATAGAGGTACATTACTTAAGACATATTGTTTCTAAGGAAGGAATAACAGTTGATCCAGAGAAGATAAGAGCCATCATTGAGTGGGAAGCTCTTATTAATGTGGATGAAGCAAGATAATTTATGGGGTTAGAAATTTAATATAGGAGGTTCATCAAGAACTTCTCTCACATTACATATCCCATCACGTCCATCAAGAGACAACACATAGAGCCTCCAAGAGGGATGCCACCTATCATTTCTAGAAGTTTCTTCTGCTACAATGAACATAGGCTAATCCAATATTCTCTTCTAGGCTGGACAACACCTGAGCTCCAATATGCCAATCTAGTAGCCTTTTTCTTCCATCAAAGAGCTACACATTAGGCTCCAAACTTCACCCAACATTTAGCTCCCAACGTAACTTTATTATGGTTGGTCATGGGCTCCTTTGGGTAGCCAACACGTTGTCGTCTACCCGTCCAATGGAATACAACACCTCACTGCAATATCTGCTCCTAGGAGGGACTTTCAACCATCAAGACAAGTCCTCAAAATATCTCCCATAGGCTAAAACAAAACTGATCCTTCTAGAAACAACCTCAACAATAAATCATCCTCATACATGTACTTGAGTGTTGGTGCATTGTTACATTCCTGCAATTCTAGTTGGGCATAAAAATGTACCCTAACATCCACCTCTAAACGTTGCAACAATCCTCAATAAGAGTGAAACTTCCCTCCCTTGTAATGTTGTTGTCCTACGATGCCTGTACGATAAATCTGTTGTAGGAATATGGCCTTACAACCATCCACAACTAACTTAAACATGCCTTTGTACCACTGTAATTACCACAGATATTTGCACCTTACAAGATCATGACGTGATCCACCCTAATATGCACCAAAAAAACCCACAATAACTCGGTGATTCCTCTATTTTACCTAAGCCTCCTTTAACCCATCAAATAGTCCACAAAATGTGCCTTAAGTCACTTGACCTTCTACTTATTGGACGACGGATAACATAACTAATACTTTTTGATGAGTTTATGCATTTGGATGATTAAAAATTATAACATTAACCTTGTATTTATAGAATTTACAAGATCTCCACGAATTGTTTGAAGAGACATGTCTCTTGGACCAAGCCTACATGGCTTGAATTTCCAATAAATAATTGTCAACTTTAAAAATTCATATCTCCATTTATACAGCTCGAAATAAAATGATTTTCATTGCATGAGATTCATCTCAATGTGAAATATCATCCTCATCCATTGCATGTCGAAATATGTCCATGATTTTAGCCCAAATCACAATGGCTGAAAAACCCCAACCTTGGGTTCCAAGCCCACAAGTGACTCTTGTGGTGCTCCCCCCTCCAAACCCTGAACCCTAGGGCTTGGAGTACCTCCCAAGCTACTCAAAAATCAAAACTCCCTCTTATTGAGGGAGGTGATTCCAAGACTAGAAAGTAACTCATCATCATCATCACTACTCACAACACTTTCCCAAATCTTGGAACTCACAACTACATCATTCCCTGTAGCATGAACTACGCCTCTCTTGGAATATTCGCTATCACTAGACGCATCCTACTTCTTCTTATTTTCCTGAAATGTCTTCCATTCCCTCCATGAATACTTCTTGGCAGTTGTAGTAGCACCCTTACTCCCCATTGAACACATTTTCTTCTTGGGATACAAAGTATCCCTATGACTCTAAAGGCTCTTGCTAGAACTCGACTCCCTTTGAGACTCTGGAACCTAGACCTTATTTTCTAGAACTTGTACCTATACCTCTGAAGCCTACACCTGCACTTGCTTCTCTGGAGCCTACACCTGCTCCACCTTCTTCTTCTTTCCATGATATATAGTCTTTCCCATAAGCCTATATAGACCATTCTGTCTAACTCCAAGCACAATACCATTAGATCTAGAGCCTCTAGGTCTCATTCTTGCCTTCCCATTCTACCACAAGACCTCAAAACTCTTCTTCTCGATCATCGAGACATATATCATGCTATATCTAAGTCTACTTACAAACAATACATCCTGACCCGCATCACTCATCTTGTCTCCATCTTGAATGGCACAACTCTGGATCCTCATATCACCTTCTAACTCTTGTTGCCCAACACCATGTGAAACTTCATTTCCCATTCAATTAGAGTCTCAAAATTCTCCCTTGACCCTATCATATGTTTCGTCGCACCACTTTCCACGTACTATCAATCTTCATTGACAGTACCCTACAAGAAATGAGATATCATGGCAAAGTCCTCCTCTTCTGATCTCCCAGTCAGAGAATCTATCTCAACAGAAGTGGAAACACTAATGACTTGCTTCTCTTTCTTCTTCTCTTCATGTCCCTTCTTATTCATCGAATAGCTTAACGAAAAATGACCTATCTCGCCATAGTTGAAACACTTGCATTTACTTAATTCCTTCTTATGCTTACCCTTCATTCATGATGCAAGTGCCATGTCCTCATCTTCCCTCTTCGTTGGATGAATATCCTCATCTCACAACTCTTCCTGAATGAATTCATCCCACAACCTATTCTAGTATGTAAACTTGTCCCTAGCAACAATCCCTTTAATGAAGGGATTCCATTGTGGAGTAAACCATTTTAAGGCAATCCTCACCATATTTGAATCTAAAATAGTCACATCGACAGCAACAAGATCACCTTTGACCTGAGACAATATCTTCAGATACGAAGTCACTCCTTCGCCCTATAACATATTGGTGGACTTCAACTTATCCTCCAATACTAGTACCTGGTTCTCATTATTATTTTAGAAAAAATTCTAAAGAGCCATCCACATCTCATGTGTAATGTTATTCCCAGAAAAATTAGGTATCAGGAGATCCTTCACACCATCAAGGATGATCAATCTTGCCCTCATATCCAAATCCTCGTACAATTCAAACTCCTTTGGGTCAGTTATCTTCTTGATGGATTTCTCGGAAAACTCCTAGATCCTGTTGACTTGCAATACCAACTTGATCCTTTCCTTCCATGGACTATAGTTGGGCAACCCCTCAAGCCTATCCTCATACTAGAGACCAGTCTGCAACTTCTACATTTTAGTGAGCCCTTCACCTACAATGTGACCAACTCCCTCGTAATTTATACTCCATTGTGCACTCTCATGATTCACTGTCTTCCAAAGTAGCTTAGACATACTTTGATACCATGTTGAATCTCCATGATATCGGGTCTATGATATAATGTTATAATATTTGACACTACCAGACTAAGAATCTCATCAAGAACTACTTTGCACATAGGAATATAAAATAGCAGTAAATAACACATGCACAAGTATAGAGAAATTTTAACAAACTATTGTACAATAATGTACAATAGCCCAATCTTCCTTATATTAAACCAATTCAATAATACCATGGTGTTATGGATCCATTACAAAGGATAAAAGATAAAATTACAATGATGATGCAATATCTATGTCAAATCTCATCCTATTGGTCATGTCGGTCCTTTGCTCCCTTTCTGCTCTCTAGCTGCCCCTTAGTCCATCAAGAGACAACAGATAGAATCTCCAAGAGGGCTACCACCTATCATTGATGCAAGTCGCTTCTTCTATAATGAAAAAAGGATGATCTAATCTACTATTATAGGCTTTCCAACACTTGAGCTCTAATCTGCCAATATAGTATCCTCTTTCATCTATCAAAGAGCTACACATTAGGCTCCAAACTTCACCCAACCTTCAACTATCAATGTCACTTTATGATGGCTTGTTAAGGGCTGCTTTGGGTAGCCAACACGCTTCCCTCCACTAGTCCAATGTCACCCAACACCTCACTACAAGATATGATCTTAGAAGGGACTTTAAACCATAAGGAAAATTCCTCCAAATGGCTCCCATAGGCTTCTACAAAATTGATCTTTCTAGCAACAAACTCTACACTAAATCATCCTCATACTTGTACTTGAGTGGTTGTGAAATGTTCCATTCCTGCAATTCTGGTTAGGGAATTAACATGTACCCTATAACCACTTCTAAAGGTTGCAACAATCCTAAAAAAGCGTGTGAATTCCATCCCTTGTAATTTTGTTGTCCTAAGCTTCATGTACCATAGATCTGTTGTAGGAATATGACCTTACAACCCTCCACAACTTACCCAAACATACCTGCATACCACTATAATTACCACAAAGATTTGTGGCCTACAATATCATGAGGTGGTCCACCATAATCTGCACCAAAATATCCCACAATAACTTGGTGATTCCTCTATTTTACCTCAACCTCCTTTAACCCATCAAAAATTCCACCAAACTTTCCTTAAGTCACTCAGCCTTCTCCTTCTTGGAAAGAAACTACCACGGGTGATCATTTGCTATGAGCTAATGCACTTGGATAAGTAAAAATGATCACATTCTCCTTGTATTTATGGACTTTAAAAGGGATCCACGAATTTTTTGAAGAGACATGTCTCTTGGACCAATCCTACATGACTTGACTGTCCAATAATTAATTGTCACCTTCAAAAATTCATATCTCCATTTCTACAACTCAGAATTAGATGAGTTTCATTGTGTCGGATTTGTATCAATGTGTACTATCATCCTCATCCATCACATGTCGAAATATTTCCATGGTTTTGGTCCAAATCAAAATGGTTTCAAAACCCCAAACTTGGGTTCCAATCCCACAAGTTACTCTTGTGGTGCTCCACCCTCCAAACCATGAACCCTAGGGCTTGGAGTACCTTCTAAGCTACTAAAAAATAAACAAGAGAAATGTGAAAAAATTTTGAGCAGTTGAAGTATTTTTCGATGAATGCTTCAGTGTAAATATTGCAGATCCAAAAAAAGAGTTTGTGGTATACACACATGTTTGCAAGAGAGGACTTGGTGGATTTCTTATGCGGGAAGGATAGGTAGAATGTTATGAGTTAGGGAAACTGAATGAGCACGAGAAAAATCATCTGACACATTATCTTGAGTTGGCAGTGATCATGCATGCATTGAATATGTGGAGGAACTATCTTATAGGTAGGAGGTATGTAGTGATGAGAGATCACTATGAATTGAGGTATCTATTTGACCAACTAAATTTGAACGCCAAGAAATCTAGATGGTTGGCCACGATAAGTGAGTTCAAATTTGAGATCAATAAATAGAACAAGGTTTTAGATGTTATTAGAAGGTGGATATAGGTGAATCATATAGAAGCTATGAGTTCTTATGGGAAATTTTGTAACATATATGATTTTGATAAGTTAGATATTGTAGTAGAAAAATAAAATTTAAATGTTAGGATATATTGTTTCAAAAGAAGAAAAATAAAACAAAAAGGAAAAAATGAAAAAATGTTAGGCATAGAGGTAGAAAAAAAAAAGAAAACAAAATTGATATAAATATTTCAAAAACTTTTATTTTTGTTGCACGCTAGTGAAAGTTCCGCTTAAGATTTATTTTCTTAGATTATATTATATCATGGTTTAAATAAATTAACCATACATTAATATGGTTAATTGGAGAAATTGTAATAAATAAGCATAAAGTGATGTTTTTCCATATTCAATAAAGCCTGCGCAGATTTGAACAGTCAAGATGTGTTGTGCCTGGATCAACGACACCCACACCAACCTGCACCCCCCCCCCCCAGCACTTCCGAACGATATCCAACCGGGGGGGGTCCTGGTAGAGTTTTTTCTATGAAACCACTCCACCATATGTGTCATCTTATCTTCAAGACCACACCCTCCCCCCCTCTAATTTTACTTACTTCCTTTACCCCACTCTGAGTTGGCTCCAAAAATACTCCTCTCATTCGTTGACCATTACGCCATTTCCTGCCATTCTATTGTTAGCCTCCATGTCATATCACCTATCAAATCAATACCCGTCATATGTCCTCCATTTACCCATTATAACATCATTTTTATAACTATATGTTTTGTTGTAACGTTATGATAATAAATTTTCTCTCATGCCAATTAACGTTCACCAGCATTCTATTAAAATATATGGTTTCAATACAAATCACATTTTTTACATTATTCCACTACATCACTGTTTTCTCAGTTGGTCAAAGGTTTCAGGGAACTTAGGAGAAGCTTCCACACAAATCCAGTATTGTCCAAATACTTTTACTCATTCACCAATCTGTCATTTTTAACAAGTACTTACAGACATGTCCCTTCCCTTTCTATTTTCAATGGATCGTAAAGGTAAATCTACTTCTCAGAACAACCCAATGTTACCCCCAACTGTATACTTAGACCATCAGCCACTAGTTGACCATATGTACTAGATATCTGAAACCCATTGTGAATTTGACATTTATGAAATTCACAATTGGCTATGTCAAAAGAACTTGGATAACAACGTTGAAATCGGGTTATGGGATTCTACCTTGCCTCAATATATTTTCCCTCAAACTCCCTATTTTCCTGAATTTGTCACCTGGTGCCAATTCCACTATATACCTAGCCAAAGAACTATAGTTGCACAAAATGGTGAAAAATTGTTTCACATTAATGGCCACTCCATTTCTAAAATGCTTCAAATCAAATATGATCCCCTAGAAAGACCTTTTCATCCATATTTTCCCATGGAAATGTACAACAAACTAGATTTCCCCCAAAGAATCAAACTCTTTGAGACCTTCTTGCCACATGATACCCAATTGCCTAAGACCAATCCTCCCTATACAAACTCAATTTTCCCAGAATTGGCCAAACATATTGTTTCCATAATGTCTTGTATTTTAGGCTATCATTCAGACTAGTGGATCGATGAGCATATAATTTCCTCCCTTTCTATTTTCTCAAGTGAACAAAATCCACCAATCATCTTTTGTTACAGTGAATTCATATCAGAAATGATTCATGATCAGTTCATGAAATTATCAAGTGAAGGAGTATTTAGATATGCTTCAGTTCTAGTTTATATTTTTCTTTACTATCCATCAGATAGATTTCCCTTTCAATTACAGAATATGGATGACCAGGGTAACCCTCTGTCAATTATTCATTGGACCCCTATGGTTAGAAAGAGTAACACAAAATTTTCCTTTAGTCAATTTCTGGATCAACTTTTGCATGTGGCATCAAGTTTGTTAAATAGAAATGCAGGGCCCAAAACAGAGCCAGAAATTAAAAGGATTTTATTATTGAGTGATCAAACTAGAAAGGGTGATTGGTATTTATATCAGAGTTACTTAGAAATCAGGATTTATGGTTGTGAATTAGCCCCTTACAAACTTCCTAAGTATGTGCCCATAAGGATATTTTCCTTGGAATTCATTAGAAAAATTATTAACATGGATCAAGTACATTTTCAAGCAGCTATGAAGAAATTTCACTTTAAGATAAAAACACAGATAGGTCCTTTCACTTGTAATACTAGAACAATAGGACAAGAAGCAGATTCTATCTTAAAAGGGATGAATTTCAAGCACTGTATTACCTGGTATTTTCACACTTTGGGTATTGTCTCAAAGATGATAACATAAGAAAAACATGCCCCTTGTGTTCACACATCCATGCCAGAGATTGAGCAATTCATGAATTAGGAGGAATGGTCGGGAAACACTCTCTAAGAGGCTGAAGAGAAAATTATATCTTCTTCACAGAGTCCATTAGCACAAGAAAAAGTAGAGAAAATACCAAGGGAAACCAGTTCCCCTTCAGCATCATAAGCCTCTATTAAGGATTTTATTGTATATAACAAGAAGCCAAGGCAGGAAAATGAGGAAGAAGGTAAAAAAGAAAGTACTCAACAATCACATCCAATTTTTCTCTCTAGAGCATGTACTCCCTCGGTTTTAGGGAGACAACACAGTATCCCACAATCTCCATCAACCCCAGGGACTCCAATGACAACATTTACACCCATTTCATCACCAGCAAGGGAATTGGGACAAAGCAAACAAAAAGAACCAAGTATATTTTCTTCCTATTAAGAGATTAAAAGAAGGAGCCTAGCTTTGAAGGTCACTACATTTTCACAGTTTTGGAAGAAAACAACAACTTCCCAACATAGGCTTCTATAATATTTTGACTCAGAAGAAGGAAATATGCAGATTTATTTTCTAAAGCCTAACATACCTCGGCCTTGAACAACAGATGGCTATAAGCAGTCCATCTTCTCTTTTGATACAAAAACTATTCACCTTATAGATCAGATGGATCTTCATAAGAAATCAGGTGAAATGATATTTAGTACCTTAACCAATTATGCCATGACAGCTGTCAACCTTCAAAACTTAGTAAAAAATATTCAAACTCAGTTGAAGTTAGAGAAGATTTATTCTCTAACTAAAGATACTAAAATCACGTCTTTAGAAGAGCTGGTTATAAAGTTTGGATATGATCCCTATAACATTAAAATTGCTGAAGAAATCATTAAATCAAATAATGCAGACATTGCAGCTTTAAGAAAAAATTGAAGCTTTTTTCAACTAAAGATCCATAGGCTAAATAATTTGGAGAACTAGAGAAAGAGAAAGAGGATTTGTTCAAAATCATTTTTGAACAAAATGACTAAATCTCCAAAATGGAAAATGAGATAAAAAAAACTCCTAAAATAGAAAGAAGAGCACACTGTTCGAGTACAAGACATTCCATTGGATGTGATTCCAACAACGGTTACATCAACAGGGGAGGCATATATTTTAGCAACAATTACAACATCAACTTAAACAGCAGTGTCACAATCCACCACAACAATAGTATATTTGACTAAAGCTCTGGAATATTTATATATAAAAGGTAAAGAAATTTAAAAAACTTACTAATAAATTGGATAAATTTCAAGCACAAAAAATTAAATCAAATAGTGCATATTTATTAGAGTTACTAAAAACTCATAACCTTTCCAAGAGGATCCAATATTTAGAGAATCAAAAAATAATGGCTGATACCATTGCTCAAGCCAAGGAAAATATCTGGATTGAAATAAATGAAGAAATTACCAAGATATGGCCATCCATTCAAATCATATTTGAACAAAGTGAACTTCTCATAAAATCAAACACTTCGATTGCAAAGGTAAAGAAGTAAATAGATACTAAACCTAGTGATGTTGTAGCCATCATCAAATTTCTAAATTCAAATTCTAAAGAGAAATTAGAAGATTTGAACATTGAAGACATAACAGATAGCATTTTCGAAGTGATGAAAGTTATCACTAAGAAAAAATTGATGTTACAGTTAGAAAAAAAGTGTGAGAATTTGCAAAATATGGTGCAGAGTTTACACAAGAAGTTTAATATGTTATGTCATAAAGGTCTTCCTAAATTACAAGGAATGATAGATGAGTTAGTCCAACTTGAAGATTATTAAACCAAAGTATGTGAAATTTCTACGGACATGTCAAAATTTGCAAAGGTTATAGGGAGAATTACATGAAAAGAATTTATGGAAGGGCTCAGCCTAGTTTTGTCAATTAGAAATGAAGTACCTAATTTGTTTTTCACCAAACCCACTTTCAAAATATACACAGAGGTAGATGAAATCTATCGAAATTTGAATAAGTTTTCACTGCCAGATCCAAACAAATGGGAAAAAAATGTGTGGACTATTACAGTGAACAGTCAATAGGTACACAGGACAGATTCAACAACAAAGACTCCTATTTTCCAGATCCAGTCACCACCAGAAATCCTTTATTTTAGAGTCAGAAGCTCGTTTAGTTTCATATTTCTATATTTTTTCATTTTTTTTTATAAACAGTTTTGGATATTTCCAAAAGTATCTAGATATTTGAATCTCGATCTTTTTAAGAAATTTTTATAAATACTTTGTACAAATTTAATACAATAACATGTATATTACTGGACTCTCCTAATCTAACAATTAAATCCACTGTTAAATACATAATCCTTCTACTGAATTATTTGCGGAAATTAAATCGTCAATTGAAAAACACATGAAGAAAAATCAAGCGCACATAACAAGATGTTTTACCGGGACAGCTTAAATCTAAGAACCCCAGCTATCATATATTATGTATATCATGGAATCATGAAACAATCTCATACAAATCTCAGCTCATAGAGCTCTCAATACAATATACAATCATCTCACACTGTCATGCAGAAATTTGCATATCTATGCACCAATTTCTTGCCTCCTGACAGCCTGCCTCCACTGCGCAATCCCTGCTGAAGAAGGTACCTGAATGAATTTGATCTTTCCTTTCCTTGACTGCGCAATCCTCATTGGAAACTCCAATGTGTTTGTAGATGCATTGAATGCATCACTATAGTCACAACTGATAGTCAAACACACCCTTTCACCTATCTCTCCACTGGGTCTCCACTGGATTTGGCATGCAAGTAGTTAACTGTTGTATTTGTTTAGTTGCAAGTAAGACACTACTTGTGAATTAATTAACTAATTAATTCACTCATCTTTCACTAGTGTATCTTTAGTTACAACTAGCACAATTGAGTTTAACTCACTTAACAGAGTTAAACTAAATAACAACTCCCATAACTACTCTTCCAACTTTGTTACAACTCAGCCACAATCAGTTATAGCGAAGTCCATCATGCATGGGTCACCAACCAACCATGTAATTAGTAATTCCTTCAACTAACTGTTTTACCACATCTGTTAACTAAAAAACAGTGCTCCAAGAGAATAAGTTATTATTTATTGTCTGATTATCATTAAGGGCTAATAATAATCGACATGCATTCTATTTTTAGATATGCGATCTATAAAAAGACTTCACCCATCTTCTAAAAATAGAAACTCATCTAAATATAGAATTTTCTCAACCATCTAGAATTAGCATCCTGCTAATTTTAGAATATGCTCACCATTCTAAAAATAGACATACACCTAAAAATAACCTGCGGGCCCCACCTAGTGAAGGTGCTTAATTTTCACTAGGATCATCATCTTGTTGAATCTCAACATACTTCCACAAAAAAATTACAAAGGGTTGAACCCTTGGATGAGCTCTTGTAAAGAATAATTGTATTGAACTGAGATCACTGCATATTAATGAAAGGATTCTGGATTTGTTTCAAACAACTTATCTCCTTGTGAGTTTTTCCAGTTTACATTTCATTTTGTTTTTCCACATGTATTTAAGTTTTATGAAGATAATTGGGTAAGAGAAAATTGAATAATAGTTTATCTTAAATCCCTTTTGGAGTTATCATCTATTTTAGATATTGGTTTATTGGACTACCTGTCTTTATAAGTCCATCTAAATTTATAGATTATGAGTCATATTCATAAGGTTAAAGATATATTGTTGAGTTGTAGACATTTTTTATCAACTTTATTTCTTGTGATTAACTAAAAATTCAATTTGAATATTTAGTACATCACAACTTCTTACATTTATGCATTTCACATATTTTAAATCAAATTATTGCTTAGAAGTAAAAGAACATCCATTTCTAAATATTCAGTATTATTAAAGTTTAAGCAACTACTTGTAATCTGCTCATAACATTGATCATCCAAAAAATTCTTTAAGCAACAAAATATTTTAGATTCTCTGGCATAATTAATTAACCTATAATTATATCAGAGGACAACAGGACAAACTTAGAGGATCCGATCTTACAGGAAAGTCAACAGGGTAATAGGTACATGGAGCTCAAGCATAGGTTACAATAGAGTATAGGTACATGAACATGTGCAGGTTAAACTATAGGTGTATGTACAAGTTCATAGGATGTGGACTATCGTCTCAAAGCAGATGTCTTGGTCAAATTTAGGGACAGGATATATGTGCCAGACAACAGTGAGCTCAAGAAGACTATATTGAGGGATTTTCATGTGAAACCATATTCAGGTCACCTAGTATATCAGAAGATATTTACAACAGTGAAGAAGTTCTACTATTGACCGCACTTGAAGAAGAATGTGATAGAGTTTGTGGCTAGATGATTTGATTTTCCACAGGTAAATGCAGAGTGTAAGTATCCATGTGGGATACTATAGATAATTTCAATTCTAGAATGAAAATGGGAGGTCATTTCCATGGACTTCATCACAGGTTTTCCAAGGAAATATAGACAACATGATTCAATTATGGTTTTGGTTGACAGGTTGAAAAAGGTAGCGCATTTCATTCCAGTGAAGTCTACATATTCAGGTAATCATGTAGCACAAGTATTCATCAAAGATGTAGTGAGGTTGCATGGTATTCCAAAGAATATTATGTTAGACAGGGGTGCTAAGTTCACTTTGATATTCTGGAAAGAGTTATTTGCAATTTTGGGTACAGAGTTTTCCTTCAACACAACTTATCATGGACAAACACATTGAAAAAAAGAGAGGGTCAATAGGATATTGGAGGACATGTTGAGGATGTATGTGTGATCTGAAATCGTGAGAACAAACTATTTCTCATACAGAGATGGACTGTAGGGGCATTCACCGGATGTTTCACCTTTCAAGGAAAGGATGAATCCGGAGGCTACCTGGCCCTCTACAGACTCTGCCTAAAGAAATAATATGTAATCACCAATATCTAGATCAATGAAAGTATTTTGTTTTAAAATTCAAAGTATTCATTGATCTGTTTTTATGTGTGAATAAGCAAGATGATATGTTCTGCAATTGAAGTGTAGAGGTTTGATGATAAAATAACAAGTTTTGTTTACTGTATAAACTTGTTTTGGAAAAGCATGCTTATGAAAATTTACTGTTTAAACTATCAGAATCTGAAAATAAACAGCCAAAATATACAGAGTGACAGCAGATATTTTTTTAAGCGGTTCACCCCTCTCTTGGGCTACCTCCGCTGGGTCCAAAAGCCTCTAATTAGGCTCAGTCCTCCTTTGATTAAATGCTTAAAATGAGATTACATCTGTATAAAAGCCTCAAATGGAAAAATAGACTGCAAAAATAGATTCAGAAGACCCAAATCAGTCTAAAATGACTACAAAATCACCTCCATTGGATGAAGGTAGTCCAATGCAGCTCTCTTTCCCCTAGGCCCTGATGGCTCCACGATCAAAAAAGCTGTAAAATTCTCTGTTAAAGAACCCTGATGGCTCTGCAAACACTCCCAACAGCTCCAGAATGATCTCTACACCCAAAATATAAAAAAAAATTCGTCTCAAAAGGCCTCTCCTAGCCAAAGTTATGCCACATTTACTCCATCTTCCAATTGGACTAAACAAACTCCAGTTAAATCTGGAGAAACTCCAGATAACCCTGACAAATTTGGAGTCGGCGCCATATTTGGGGGTTCTTCCAAACGTGGGTGCTAAGGAGTAGGGCCACGGGAGTCCATAGGACCGCACCCGTCGGGCCTTATTGACTGATCGTAGAGTTGTATGCGGCGGTTGTTAAGGTTTTAATAAACCATATATTAATACACCCAAAACTCATGTGACCCGTCCATAACCATTGCGCGCCGATTGGAATTTGCTGTGGTTACGTGCTGTGGTTCCATGCGGAGGGGGCTCGCCCCCTTTTGGGCCCCGCCCAACTAACTTCAAACCTTAAATATGAGTACGTTGCCATACTTTAAAAACAGCAAATGGTGGCCTATTGGTTAAGCCACTTGGTTAACATTTTGCCGACCCATGTTCAAATCCCTCCGCGGCCATAGAAATTTTTTTGGAATGCCATATGCCGTTTCCTTTCCACCTTGGGGGCCCACGGGGCTGCCTCCGGGCTAGCCACGTGGCTTCCGATGATTGGTTGCCACGAAATATTCCCCAGAATATTCAGTGGAATATTCCCCAGAATATTCTATAGAATATTCCCAAAATATTCTGTGGAATATTCTTTTTTTTATAAAAAATTTTCATAAAGTCAATTTTGGCATTTTTAATTAAAATTGACGAATATTTAAACCTGAATATCTTCTGCATACAGCTTCAGATTTGAGTGCCGTTCACGGCGTTAGGATCGTATCGCCGAGCTCTTTCCAGTCCATCTATTTCGGAGCCATTCTGAGCAACTTCATTTTTGAGCATTTTTCTTCAAGAGACTTGATCTCCTGATCACACCTCCCAAATGGGAAGCTTTTGGACCCTCAAAAGCTTTTTGATTACTGGAACTGATGATGTGGAGACTGATTCTCCACTCTTCCACCCTTGAACAACTGAAATCTACCCGATTTCATCAATTGAAGCTTTTGAGAAAACGATAACCTGCCTCTGGAATCAACTGATCTACCATTGCTAAGATTGATTGAGTCATGATGCAAATGATTAAAATTTGCAGAACAACAATTGTAATTTGCAGAAAATAAAATTTCTCTACATTGATCAACCTTTCCAGAAGACTTAAAAATACTTTCACCTTGCAAACTGTTCCCATGGCGAATTGTACCATTTTGAAACCAAATTTTTCCCATGCTGAATTTTGTGTCCTTCTTGCTTGCACTGCCTTGCTTTGAAACTTTATTTTCTGCATTGGTTGACCCAGAAGGTAATTCGTGCAACAAAACATCATCTTCTTTCAAAGACAAACTGTTATCAAACTGAGACATATCATTAGCAACATCATAAGAAGGAAAATGCTCAAAATGTGGTCGTTTCAACATCAACAAAGTTAGGCTTTGACTTGCATTAACCAATCTTTTCAATTGACCTGCATGTAGCAAAGAAGATTCCATCTTCTTCTTGTGAGCTCTCACAATGTACTCTTTACCATCTTTGAACAAGTGATACTTGTTTTCATGGCGATGAAAGATGGCCTTCCTGTCAAATAAATAAGGACTTCCCAAAACAATACCTGAGATATCAAGCGGCACCACATCAAGTTCAACTGTGTCAATAAAGTGTGCAGTTATTGCAAAGCGCAATATTCACTTCCTTGAAACTTGCAAATTCGCATCCTTGCATATCCATCCAAGTGGATAAGGCTTCGGATGCGGAATGGTCTCAAGTTTAAGCTGCTTGACCAAGTCTTCAGATATAAGATTAGCTTGTGACCCACTGTCAAATAGTGTGTCAATTTTGGTATGTTTGGAAATTACCCTCACATGGAAAATCTCTATCCTCCTCTTTTCATCATGAGTATCTTTGTGACAATTCAAAGAGCTAGAACTAGGAATTGTGTCTTGCACCACTTCTTTCCCCTTAATGTTTTTTAAAACCATGCCTATGCTTTTTGTCTCATCTCCTGAGTCTGACCCTAAGTCTTGCTCAACTGTTGCAACAATTTTCTCCTTTTCTTTGGTCTTGTTTTTGTTCTTGAATTTTTCTGGTTTCAGTTCAGGATGAAGCTTCCAACAATGATCTTCATCATGACTAGTCTTCGAACAGTTCTTGCAAAAGAACTTTCCTTTGTCCTTTCTTGAATTAGCAACTCTCTTCTTTCCTTTGTTTTTGAAATTACTATCCTCATCAAAAGCATCAAAAGCATTATTTCCTCTAGCTTCTAAATGTGTAGCCTGCACACAGACTTCATCTAAGCTGGTAAGATTAAACATTAGGATAGTATGTTGCAGATAATTGTGCAAACCTCCTATGTATTTCAACAAGGTGTCTTGACTTTGTAAGTCTACTCCAAGTAGAAGTGCTCTCCTTCTAAACTCTTGGGTATAATCTTGCACATTTTGACCATTAAGTTGCCTAAAATTTTGCCAATTCATGATTGCTTTCTGAATATGAGCAAGAGGATAAAATTGTTTCTTAATAGCAGTAATAAACTCATTCCATGTTAGAGTTATCTTACCATGCTTTTTAATTTCCTCCCTGGTTTTGGCTTCCCACCAAACCAAAGCTGCTCCATCCATTCTCAAAGAGGCTAATTGAATTTTAGTGTCATCATCATGTAAATTCTGGATTCTTAGATAGACTTCCAGCTGTCTTATCCAATTATCCAATTTCTCTGCATTAACATCACCATTAAACATTGGCAACTCAAACTTCACATCAAGCTTCAACAAAGGATTTTTAAAAGAGGTTTTTGTTTTATGTGACTGATTAAAAAAAGTAGAAGAGGATGATGTGGAGGAAGAGGATGACGATGGAGATGAAGGATCACCATTTCCTCCATTCCCTTTCTTAGACTCATCTTTGTCTTTCTTCCCTCCTGAAGAACCTCCTTCTTCTCTTTGGTTTCTAGACCCTTCTCCAGCAATCCTATCATTTCTCTCCTGGTATAGGATTCTAACCATCTCAGTCAAATCCAAGAAAGCTTTACTAAAGACTCTTTCTTCTTCCTTGGGATCCATTTCCTCATGTACTTCTCCCTCTCTGGATGACATGTTTGTGGCTGATTCAAAGACTATGGAGGATGAAATGGAAGGTGGATGTAATGGCACTCTAGCCCTCCTTGGTTGAGGATTAACTTGTTCTCTAACCAGTTGACCTTCCCCTCTTTGCAGTTTCAGCCTAGTAAGCATCAAATTTTGCAGACTAATACAATTTACTTGCACAAATTTCACAATCTCTTAAGAAAAACCTTGAGCTCTGATACCAACCTGATCTGAAATCGTGAGAACAAACTATTTCTCATACAGAGATGGACTGTAGGGGCCTTCACCGGATGTTTCAACTTTCTAAGAAAGGATGAATCCGGAGGCTACCTGGCCCTCTATAGACTCTGCCTAAAGAAATAATATGTAAACACAAATATCAAGATCAATGAAAGTATTTTGTTTTTAAATTCAAAGTGTTCATTGATCTGTTTTTATGTGTGAATAAGCAAGATGATATGTTCTGCAATTGAAGTGTAGAGGTTTGATGATAAAATAACAAGTTTTGTTTACTGTATAAACTTGTTTTGGAAAAGCATTCTTATGAAAATTTACTGTTTAAACTATCAGAATCTGGAAATAAACAGCCAAAATATACAGAGTGACAGCAGATATTTGTTTAAGCGGTTCACCCCTCTCTTGGGCTACCTCCGCTGGTCCAAAAGCCTCTAATTAGGCTCAGTCCTCTTTTGATTAAATGCTGAAAATGAAATTACATCTGTATAAAAGTCTCTAAAGGAAAAATAGACTGCTAAAACAGACTCAGAAGATCCAAATCAGTCTAAAATGACTACAAATTCACCTCCATTGGATGAAGGTAGTCCAATGCAGCTCTCTTTCCCTTTGGCCCTGATGGCTCCACGATCAAAAGAGCTGTAAAATTCGTAGATAGAATGCCCTGATGGCTCTGCAGACACTTCCAACAGCTCCAGAATGATCTCTACACCCAAAATCAAAAAAAAATTCGTCTCAAAAGACCTCTCCTAGCAAAAGTTATGCCATCTTTACTCCAACTACCAGTTTGGGCTAAACAACCTCCACTAAATGTGGAGAACTGGAGTTAACTCCAGTTAAAAGTGGCAACAACTCCAACTTTTTCGGGCGCGCTCTAAAATTGGCGGACGGTTAACTCTGAGCAATAAGTGTGACGGTTATTCCTCTCCGCGTTCATATGCGTCGGAGGTTTGCAACGGTTTTCATTGATTATAAACGTTTTTTAATAAAACACCATGTCACATAACAAATGTTTTAACCACCGGTTTATATGCGCGCCGACTGACTTGTGTTGTGGTTCCGCGCTTGTGGTTCCATGTGGAGGGGGCTGGCCCTTAGGGGCTGGCCCCCTTTCGGGCCCCGCCCAAACAATTTCCAACTTTAAATCTGACTCTGTTTGCAACATAATACAACAAATGAACCGTGGTCCAGCGGTTAAGTCTTGTGGTTATATCCGCCCGGTCCTGAGTTCGAATCCGTCTGTCGACCCAACAAAATTTTTCAAACGCCATTCAATCCGCTTTGGGGCCCACGTGGCGGCCTCCGGGCTAGCCACGTGGCGCTTTATAATTGGCCACAAACGGAATATTCTGTGGAATATTCTGTGGAATATTCCAAGGAATATTCTCAGAATATTCTGTGGAATATTCTTTCTTTTTTTTAAATAATTTTTTTCCCAAAGTCAAATTTTGGCATTTTTAATGGAAATTGACAAATCTTTGAAGCTGAATATCTTCTGCATACGGCGTCGGATTTGAGTGCCGTTCGCGGCGTTGGGATCGTATTGACGAGCACTTTCCAGTCGATCTATTTCGGAGCCATTCTGAGCAACTTCATTTTTGAGCATTTTTCTTCAAGAGACTTGATCTCCTGATCAATGTGATGCATCAAAAATGAAAGTGGGAAGAGTATCTTCCACTGGTATAGTTTTATTACAACAATGGGTATCAAGAGTCTCTAAGGATGAGTTTGTTTAAGGCACTTTATGTGTGGAGTTCTAATACTCCCGTCAGTTGGAGTGATCAAGTCAATAGGGTATTGATAGGCCTGAATATGTTGGCAGAGATGGAACGGGAAATGTATGTAATCAAAAATAATCTAAAAGCCACACACGATAGATAGAAACGTTATGCATATCATAATAGGTTGTTTAATGAGTTTCAGGTTGGAGAATAATTGTACTTGTGCATCAAGCTCAAGAAGATCTCATAAAGGATTGGATTATGTGCCAAGCTGGAACCTCTCTGGGCCTTTAAATATTCTTGAAACAATTGGCCCAATAGCCTATCGACTTACATTTCCTTCGACAGTGAAAATCTCTGATGTTTTCCATGTTTCATTGCTTAAAGAGTGGAAGGGAGTTAAGTTAAAACTTGGTGAGTTATTTTTTAGCTTTGACGTTGTGTCCTTATTCACAAAAATCCCCATCTAGGAGGCCATTGATGTCATTAATCAGATCTCTAACCAAGACACATCTAAATTAGTTGGTCTCTGCCTCACCTCGACTTTTTTCAATTTCCAAGGTTAGTTCTATGAGAAAACTTGTGGCATTGCTATGGGTTCCCCTCTTTCCCATCATTGATAACTTATTTATGGAAGATTTTGAAATGGAGGCCTTAGCCTCAGCTCAATTTCGACCTAGGAAATGGAAGAGGTTCATGGATTATACTTGTGTCATTTGGACCCATGGTTGCGAAAAGTTAGATTTGTTTCTTGGTCACCTGAATTCCCAATCTGATTTCATCAAATTCACAATGGAAGTAGAGGTTGATGGATATCTGCCCTTCTTCAATATCCTTTCTTTCAAGAAATGATTATGGTTCTATTTCCCCCCAATTTTTTCACAAGAAAACTCACACTAAACAGTATCTTCATGCTAGTTCTCATCGTTTTCTTGCTCAGAAATTTGGTGTTCTTTACACTCTTGCGACCCAAGCTCTAAGTATTTCAGATGATATCCAATTAGAGTAAGAAAAATCCCATATTCTTGACGTGTTTGAGAGAAATGGATATAGTAGATCCCAAGGCGTGAGGGCTTTTCATAAAGCCTATAAAGGTTTAAATGGAAAATCTTCTCGGATAGATCCTATCTCTAAAGTTCATATCTCGTTTATCCAAGGGAGTTCAGATAAAATTTCCCATGTCCTTAAAAGAAATAATGTCTCCTCTTTGTTCAAACCTCTTTGTACTATTAGAAACTCTCTCGGTTCTATTAATGACCCTATCAACCCTAAGGAACTAAAAGGCGTTTACATGGTTCCTTGCTCGTGTGGTACTCCCTATATTGGGGAAACATGTTGATCCATTAGACAAAGAATCTAGGAGCATGCTGCAGATATTAGGCACAATAGATCCCGTACCTATGCCCTCGCAGAGCATGCGGAAAAATTGTGTCACCATGTTAGTATTGAGGATTCCAAAGTCCTTGCCAAGTTTGATCACTTCCACCTCGGGAAGCTCAGGGAAGCGATTGAGATTAAGAGGCATGCTAAGAATATTAACAAGGATTATGGGTGGAAATTAGGTAAGAGCTAGACCCCAACTCTCTCTAGGTGATTTCTTCCCCTCTAGTTTTGATTTTTGAGTCGTTTTTTGTCTTGATTGTCCCCCCCACCCTCCCCCCCCCTTTTTGTTTCATTTCACATGCTCTTGTGTTAAAAATTTTCTTTTTATTACATTAACAATATATATATATATATATATATATATATATATATATATATAATTTTATTTTTATTTATTTTTTTTATTTTTATTTTTATTTTTTAATTTTTTTAACCCTTTGATTTGAATAAATTAATTTTTACTAATTTATTTTATTACTCGACTATATTATTAATATAAAAAAAAAAAAATCTTTTTAATTTTAACAATTAATGTTTTAATTCCCTAATAACTAACTAACTAATAACGGCTAGTTTTTAACAACTAGTCTTCAACGACTATTTCCGGGCATTGATGCATACATACTATTTATTCACTAAGATTAGTTATCTTTCTCACCTTTTCCTGAGGATGAACCACATTAGATGGTTCGAAACATCAACCAAATCCTAATGATGTGATTAATCCGAAAGACATTTTTCAAAATTATGGATCACAAAAGTCTTGGATCTAATATGTTAAAGATGTTGATGATGTGATTAATTGGTTTATATTTCAGGTGGAGCGAGAAGGAGAATTCGAACTGGAACCTTAGTTCATTTTGAAAAGAAATATGCTCATGCTTTGGAACAGAGAAATCGAGCAGGTTAAAGTGCAGTGGAAGCACTTTGGGCCCGATGAAGCTACATGGTAGATGGTGGATCAAATGCAAGTTATGTATCGTTCTCTATTAGTTGGTTGAGGGAATGTTTTGGTATATGTTTTTGGTATATGAAATGACATATGTACATATGTGTATGGATGTAAATACTGTCATGAGTTGTATTATAAAGATCCAATAAGTGGTATGGGTGTCATGTCATTATGGTTGTTATGATTGTTAGGGATGTCATGTTGGTTTTCTTTTCAACAGGTTGATCATTGTAAACGCAATGAGTTAAGCTATAAATCTCCATGGGCAGTATGTTTTTCTTTCAAAAATCTTAGTGGTTGTAGATGTCAATGAACATTGAGGACAATGTTCCCCCAAGGGGAAGGGCTCTGTAATAGCCCTGGTCAAAAATCCATGTAAAAGTTAATAAAGGTAAAATAATACCTTAGTCATGGGACATGTATTCCATGTTGAATGTTGGTAAAAAAATCCTATTTGGTGTTTGTTTGGTTTATTAATGGCTATGGATATTTGCAAAGGAAATGGAAAAGGCTTTGGAAAGGAAAACTGGCATTTATTGGCATCTATTTATGAAAATAATGGAAAATAGAATAAAATGAAGGTGAAAGGTCACACGTTGCATGTGAGGAGGAAAATGAAGGAAAATAATGGAAAATTGAATACATTAGAGGCCTTATTAATAAAAAGGCTTCTGAGGATCATTTTACAGACTTTTGTCAGTTCAATTTTGGAGCTCTCATTCTATTTTCTCTCTCTCTCTCTCATACTCTTGGACGCTTACAGTTTTTCTTGGAGCACTCTTGGAGGAGTGTGGAATAATTGGGATTTAGAGAAAGAACGAAAAGGAAAAGAACGAAAGTGCAAGAGGGGATTGGGATCAGCAGCTGCAGCAAATTTTTCTTGCAGGTATCGAGTTGCATGTATGATGTTATTACTAGTTTTGGCATGCATGACATATGAATGTGGTTATTTGGTTATGATCTATCATTGGCATGGATGTTTTCCTTGATTGATAGAGGTTTTTCCTAGCCTTTCCATTTCTTGGATTGTTGAAGTTTGCAACAAGAAACAGTGAAATTGGTATCCGGAAACAACATCCATGATCCTAGTGAAAATTAAGCACCTACACTAGGGTGGGGCCCATATAGGCTATTTTTGGGTTTATTTCTATTTATATATGTATGTGCATGTCTATTTATAGATGCATGTCTATTTTTATTATCCCTTAATATTAGATGGACATTAAACTGTAATCTATTCTGAATGTGGACTTGAAATAGTTAACTGAAGTGGAAAATCAACTAGCTAAGTGAATTTTGAGTTAAGAGGTTGGTTGGTGGGACATGCAGAGTGACTTGAGTTGTAACTTAGTGATTCTAGTTGTAACAGAGTTGGAAGTGTAGTGGTGCATGGGTTGTGCAAGTTGTAAATCGGTTTAACTCAGTTAAGTGAGTTAAAGTCAATTGTGCTAGTTGTAACTGCAGCTACACTAGTGAGAGATCAAGTGAATTAAATATTAACTAATTCACATGTAGTGATCTTGCATGCAACTGATGTTTTTACTATTATTAACTGCATGCATGTCAGATCCAGTGGAGACCCAGTTGAGACATAGGTGAAAGGGAAGTGTAACTATCATTTGTGATATTAGCTGACTACCAGGTGTAGTTAAAACACCACAGGAAGCCCATGATACTCAACGTAGTTGAGGAAGGCTGAAATTCTTTGTGATTAAGGACTGCATTCATCGAGAACTGCGTGAGCAAGGTGGGTTGTCTGGAGATAGTAAATTGGCTAAGGAACTTGCCAATTTGTGTATGACAGTGTGAGACAATTAGATGATGTACTAAGAGCTCTTGTGGTTAAAGTTTTGTATGTAATTTTTTTATGATTCTTTGTGGAATATATAATATATGATAGAGGGGTTTTGAGCAGTAAGATTTCCCGGGGAATATCTGGTGTTCTTGTTTTGATCTATTCTTCTTTGCTTCATGTGATTGGCAATTGTGTTATTTTTAATTCCATAAAATATTTGTAGAAGTGATTCAGTATTTAACTTTAGTACATTTTTATATCGGGTGAATCCAATATATACATGCATGGTGTGTAATTTCTACATGGTATCAGAGCTGTGTTATAAATTTTCTACATGGTATGAGAGTAGGAATTATTTGAGTGTGCGAGTTTGCAGAGAATGTCTGAAAAATTTGATGAAAAATTTTCAGAAAAAAATAGCATATTTGGATTCCTTGCTAAAAAATACACAAATTGAAAAAAAAAATCGGTCGAATCGAAGCTTGGATGAGGCAGATATCATCGATTTAAAATTGTCTCTTTTGTTAGAAAATTTTGCGATGGCAGGACAATTACAATGTGTGCGAGTTGGAAAAGAAAAGGTGTTTCTTAAACACATAGCCATGGGACAAGCCAAGAATATTGGGATTCGTGTGAAGAATCTCTATAGACTTGATGTAGATGTGATTTCTACAGAGCTTCCTACCATTGGAAAGTGTGATAAATCCATGCAATTGACCTGTGAGAGGAAGCTGGATTTGCATGCAGGTAAGAGTGAACCTCAAGATGTGGAGCAGCCACATGCGGAGGATCATGGAGTGGGAGCAACCACTCATGCAAAGAAATTTCAAGCCATATGGGTAGAGGGAGTGCATGCAGTTATACCACCAGGTGAGAGGTGGGGTGACATGCAAGAATAATCCCAATAAGAAATTTTGGGCAAGATTCATTGAGATGGTGTGAATCTCATGAATCGAACCTGGCTATTAGGAGCCCACAGAGCAACAGTAGTAGAATCAGTTGGATTGATGCATTGAGATTTCATGAGGACATGAAATCAAAGTGATAGTGTCAGATACTAGAGCGCAGATTAGAGTTGGCAACAAGTGTAGAGTGCATGGATGCAGATGTTAGTAGTGCATAGGATCCAGTAGAAATGTGCAATAGCTAGCAGCAAGTCAAAAGAATTTGATGACAGATGCAATATATTGATTCAGTTGTTTTGAGGCTATTCAGTTTCAGAAGTGTTGCATGCAAAGGTTGCATGTGCAATAAACACTAGTGAAGTGTTTCATGTGCGAGAAACACTAGAGAAGTGTTGCATGCATGAGTTGCATGTTGCATGCAAGGGTTGCATGTCACATGCAAGGACATTCCTTTCTTTTTTAGAGGGAGTGTTGAATTTTGCAACAAGAAACAGTGACATTGGCATCCGGAAACAACATCCATGATCATATTGAAAATTAAGCACCTACACTAGGGTGGGGCCCACACAGGCTATTTTTGGGTGTATGTCTATTTATAGATGTTTGTGCATGTCTATTTATAGATGCATGTATGCTTTTATTATCCCTTAATATTATATGGACATTAAATTGTAATCTATTCTCAACGTGGACTTGAAATAGTTAACTTAAGTGGAAAATCAATTAGCTAAGTGAATTTCGAGTTAAGAGGTTGGCTGGAGGGACATGCAAAGTGACTTGAGTTTTAACTGAGTGATTCTAGTTGTAACAGAGTTGGAAGTGCAGTGGTGCATGAGTTGTGAAAGTTGTAAATCAGTTTAACTCAGTTAAATGAGTTAAAGTCAGTTGTGCTAGTTGTAACTGCAGATACACTAGTGAGAGATGAAGTGAATTAAATATTGATTAATTCACATGTAGTGATCTCACATGCAACTAATGTTTTTACTATTATTACTACATGCATGTCAGATCCAGTGGAGACCCAGTTGAGATGTAGGTGAAAGGGAAGTGTAACTATCAGTTGTGATATTAGCTGACTACCAGGCGTAGTTAAAACACCACAGGATGCCCATGATACTCAGAACAGTTGAGGAAGGCTGAAATTATTTGTGATTAAGGATTGCATTCATCAGTAAATCCATGAGCAATGCAGGCTGTCTGGAGACAATAAATTGGCTAAGGAACTTGTCAATTTTTGTATGACAATGTGAGACAATTAGCTGATGTACTGATAGCTCTTGTGATTATAGTTTTGTATGTAAATTTTTCATGATTCCTTGTGGAATATACAATATATGATAGAGGGGTTTTGATCAGTAAGCTTTTCCCGGGAATATCTGGTGTTGTGGTGTTGATTCTTCTTTCCTTCATGTGATTGGAAATTGTGTTGTTTTTAATTCCACAAAATATTTGTAGAAGCGATTCAATATTTAACTTTAGTACATTTTTAGATTTGGTGAATCCAATATATACATGCATGTTGTATAATTTCTACATGGATAACCATGGTGTTGTGGGTTTTACTTATATTTTCTTATTGGTTTTTATGTGCCTTTGGTTATGGGTTGAGTTATTAGTTTCTGGAAGCCGTGGTTGGAAAAATGATCTGGAAGCCCTGTAATAGCTTGGGTTGAGTTACTAGTCCTGGAATCCTTGTTTGGAAAAATGTTATGGAATCCCTTGGTGAGTTGAGTTACTAGTCTTGGAATCCTAGTTGGAAAAATGCTCTGGAAGCTCGGTGGAAGTTGTGGGTTGAATAACTAGTCATGGAAGCCCTGGTTGGAACAAACACTCTGGAGCCCTTGACATATTGGATAGAGACCAATATGATGATGGTTAGTGATGTCCAATCATTATGTGGAATCACTGGTTGAGGGTTGAGGTGGTTTGGCCTTTAGAAGCCCTAGCTTGGTTTTTCTTGATTTGTTTCATGAGATCCCACATTCATGCTTGTAATATGGCATAAGGGTGATTGGTCGAAAGAGAGATTTGGTTCAACCCAATCTATGGTCAGGTGGTTCATCGAAGTGTTGGAATCACGATTTATGTTAGACCAAAACCCGCAGGAGTTAGTCTCTGCTACAATCTCCAGAGTTAGGATCCACGAGAGGCGGTTAGTCCATGTCGTGAAACACACAGGGAGTGTTGAACCGAATGTCCAACAATCTCCCCCCCAATGCAAGTCGGGTGAGTTCCGAACTCGATACATGTTGCTCTGATACCACTTGTTGGAATCACGATTTCTGTTAGACCAAAACCCATAGGAATTAGTCTCTGCTACAATCGCCAAAGTTAGGATCCACGAGAGGTAGTTAGTCCATGTCGCGAAACACACGAGGACCATTGAACCCAATTTCCAACATGAAGTCCCATTCCTAGTTGGCCTATGCAATCATTAATAAGAGCTCTTTCTCTTGGTATTTTATGGGTAAATATACTTTTTTATATGTGGTTTATATTCTTGTTATATCCTTGATATTTCTGTTGGTTATATGTTGGTTATTAGTGAGTTTTAAGACAACGATGATGTATGAATCTCATCGTGTTTTAATTAATCAATTAATTTATAATGAATATATGACTTAATATATGGTAATGCAACTATTACGATGAGGCATCAATTCTTCTTAGAGATTCTTAGATAAGTGTGAGACCTATATGCTTATATATGTTGTTGTGACATGTATTTCATATGTCTGTCATGACTAGTAGGGGTATAGTCAACTCATTAGTTAATTGTTTGCATTATTATATATTTTTTCGTGTTATTTATTATTCATCGAAGTTTCATGGAATTCTGTGAAGTCGCCTGAGTCTTGGCCTTAAAAACGTGGCGCATAATCCAGAGTCGTTGGCACATAACTACTTGGAAAAGTCCCCTGTCGCAGACACACCCTTGTTGTGGGAGCGAATGGAGGGCCCTAGTCACAGGCATGCCCATTTCATGGGAGCGATTAAGGCGTTAATGTAGTAAAATCTCAGGTTTTCTTAGGGGCTGGTCACCTGAAAAGGTTGGATGGCTCCTAGGGATTTTGTTTCATGTGTAGAAGGTTAGGTTGGTTGTGTTCCATCAATTCCATTTTTTTAATTGATACACAAGGAGTTAAATCATATCATAGTAACTCTTTGTAATATGTTTACCTCGGTTGGCTGGTTACTTGGGTATATGTGGGAGAAGGGTGTTACAATATTTTTTTTCATGGGAATATGTTGGAAATAGTAAATTACTCTTGTATGCATGCAATGCATGGAGAGTTTTAGATAAGTTTATTCCAATATTAGAAGCGGAGAGTTGAGTTCAGTTAAGTCAATTCCAATATTAGAAGTCAATTTTGAGTTAGTTGGAGAAAAGGAAAGTCAGGTTAGAGTTTGAATGATTCCATATTTAGTAGGTGTGGTCCTTATATATAGGTGGTTGGGTCATTGTAATGTGTGTGGAAATATAAGAGTTGTGACTCTGTATATGGTTGTGTATGTGAAAAGGTTGTATTGAATATACATTTTGTTTTACATGTTTATTGTGTGCTTTCCTCATATGCCTTTCCATCAAGGTCATCCATCCTCCTCACCATTTCTCTCCTTACATAATTATTTTTTAGTTAATTATCAACTTTACCACCTTTATGTCCTTGACTTCTAATATTTCTTACATGCCAAATTCATATTTGAGGATAACATAATTGAATCACAGATAATTGAATCTAAACCATTCACAGTGGTGATGAATGGTTTATTACCCTTTTCTTGTCTTAAAAATGACTTGCTTCCATACTTCTTTCAGACAAAATCTATCTCCTTCATTTAAAAGTGATGGGTTCCTTGTAATTTGACAACGAAAGAGCTTATTGTGATGTGGCATTATTACTACGACATAAACGACAGACGATGAAAGTAATGTGACGTTCATATATATGACAAAAGTAATTGCGATATGATTCTTAAGTTAATCTCATTATGCCACTACGAGTTTTTATTTTCGATACCATTTCTAATTTAATATCATTGTGCTAATATAAGTGTTTATTTTGAAAAGGGCTATTAAAATTTTATATATTTTTAATAACAAGGAAGATAGAGAGTTGATATTTATCTAAAAAAAATTAGTTTTGTTTTTTTTTTCTTTTCAATTTAATTGAAATAAATATTATAAAATTAAATTAAAATAGAATTCATATAAATATTTTGATTATGAAATGAGTTATGGTTTTTTGGGTATGTAATATTGATAAGCTATAGTATTGGTTAATGGTATTATAACAAAGTCTATTTACAAGTTAAGATTTTCCATGGTAGAGTGGGAGTGGGTTTCCATGGTTAAGTCTCGTTATATGTTTTTATAATTAATAATAATAATAGTTTAAAATAGTCCACGAGGTCTTGGATAGATAGTGATATGATGCACTATTAAGGCACTCCTTGATATGAAGTCACCAGTTCAATTATTTGCTTGATAGGGGTGATATATTGGACATGATGAAGCTGTAGTCCTTCCAAACTTACAAAAATAAATAAAAATAGTTTAAAATAAAGTTATAGTTTAAATAATTTTTCTAAATTTTTTTAAAATAACTGTTTTAATGACTATTTTACTACTATATCAACCATTTGATTTATTTACTACACAACTTAATATTTATATAAAAATACTTTAAATATAACATCTAATATTACAAAATTTATCACCATAAAACCAAAATGTAGATTAATCATTTAAAATAAACTATTTCTTAGAAAAATAACTTCAAATAAACTCCATTAGCATGAGCAATTACTTTAACATAGACTAAATATAACATACAACGTATTATAATAATATTTTATGATAAATATTTATGTAAAACTTTGTCATTAAAATTTTCATCTATTTTAAAACAATGTAAATCATTAATTTAAAAAACAATCCAATTATATAAAATTTTAATTACTAATTTAAAAATCGCTTTTAAGAAAAAATAAAATGAATAGTATCTTTACCTCTTTCACTACCAAAGGACTAGATGATTATGAAAACATCTTTTAGTACATTTTATCATCATGAAAGTATTAAAGATTTAAAATAAATAATAAATAACATTCTATCTTCACTACTAAATTAATATATTTTATCACTTTTTATCATTAAATACATTTAATAAAATATAAAATAAATCAATCCACTACATTAACTTTCATTCCACTAAATTAACGTTATTGTTAGCTTTATGAAATTAAGGTAAGAGCCCATTTGTAATTATAGTAAATTTAACCTTTGTGAAATTAAGGTATTAGCCCATTTGTCATTACAGCAAAAACAAATCACTTTATGCAAGGTTTTAACCTTTATGAAGACTTGTAAAATTTTGAATAGAATAATCTCTTCCCTTTTATTTGATATAGTTTACAATAAAGCTAATCATTTTATACAAAGTTTTAAACTTTATGAGGACTGTAAAATTTTGATTGGAATAATCTCTTGACTTTTATTTGATATAGTTTTCTAAATTGTTTAAGATGAGTTTTGGTTTTATGATTTTTCTAACTTTTAAGATTTTTTATGAATAATTTTTATTATTATTATTTAATATAAATTTCATAAATATTATATAGATGGAATATTATTAAAATTTTGTTTTTATTTTACTTAATGATAATAATTTTATAAAATCATAGTATAATTAATTTTATTCTGAAATTATTAATATAATAAATAATAAATAATTATATTGAATTAAACATTCTTATTCTAATTAGAATAGGACTTTGGATTATAAGGATATATCTTTAATTGTGTAAAAAGAAAGCCATAAATGGTTTATTAAAGAAACGCAACGACACATCTATCTTTTCTCATAGTTACCACTAGCTATCCTTTCCCATGGTTACCACTAGAAATTGCAATGTATGGTGCAAAGGAAACACCGTCGATAGTATATGGAAGAAAATAATAGGTGAAGAGAGATGTGATATGTTCATTAGGGGAATTTTGAGGTCGAAAATGGGCCTCCTAAGGAAATAATAAAATAATAGCTAAACCAATAAAATAATATTTATGAAATTGCAATTCACTTTTCGCACCACAAGCCATGTAACCATAGTTAAATTCAATTCAAAAGTTGTACCAAAATAAAATTAATAAAAAATTGTATTGATGTGACTATAAATAAAAATGAGTTTTTCAAGAAAAAGTCATTATCATTGAACAACTAATGCATTTGTCCTTTGTACTTAAATAACTTAAAATAAAATATAAATACAAATTTATACATTCTTAATTATATTATATGCTATTAATTAAAATTGATATTATTTAAATTGTATAACAACATGTAATTACGCCGAAAGGCGTTCCCTTTGCTGGCTTTGGCTGAATGTACTGTTGGCTGGAGCCAATGAGAGGGCTTTCTCATCATCCTTCCAGCCACTGAAAATGTGCCATTTGCCGGCTGCTCCTCTTACCAGTGCACAAGATCTGTTTTCATTTTTTGGTTTGTGTTTTCTTGGCACAGGTGAAACGCGCGAGGAAGTCCCATTTTGTTCTGAAACGCACTGCGTTGCCCCTTAGTCTCCTGCAACAACATGCTCTGCAGCAACAGCAATTTCGGATCATATTATTTCTTCCCCTAAGAGTGTTTCAACATCAACTGCTGCGAGGAATCATTCACCAAGGTGTGATTACGATACAGCTCTGCGAGATCCGAACAGGACGAATGTTACCACTATTGCAAGTTTCATGGAGGAAAGACACCAATTGCCCCCAAGTTTCAGGCGGGCACTCTCTTCCAAGCTCAAGCGGTTAGTCTCGCAAGAAAAGATTTTGAGGGTTCGTAACAGTTACATGCTCAAAGATTTAGGAGAGGTTAATCTTGCAGTGGCAGGGCCTCTGGTTCCATTTGATGGGTTGATGGAGGTATGCTCCAATGGCATGGATGCTTCTTCGGTGGATGTGATAAATGAAGCTTCGATGGTTGTTGCCATGAAATTGGCAGAAGCAGACACCATGTCTGCCTTGGTCAAAGAAGCAGCGAAGCAAGTAGAGATGGATTTAAGATTGGCAGAGGAAACAGATGCGCTTCTTGAAGCGGCATCTTCAATATTTGATGACTTATTCAATACTGGACAAGGTGGATGGGTTTTTATTACTTGGCCATACCTGTACCTGCTGCATTGAAGTGTTCTCCGCCCATACATGTTTCTACAGCATCATTCTCTGGCTCATTAATCTAGATTTCTCATCTCCATTTCATAGTTCTTGCAATCGTTTCGTCTTCTCTTTCTTTAGGTTTCTCAGTTCTCTGTATTAGGTTTGTTTCTATTGAATTCTGAGCGTTTAAATGGCTTCATACGCTTCTTATTATGGCAGAGGATTCCCTAACTAGGGTTTCGGTCAGTCTTCGTGGGATTACAATGCTTTGAAGAACATGAAAAAGATCAGCCCTACCGTGCAGAGTCATCTGAATAAGGTTTATTTGTCGCTTAGATGTGCCCTGCTAACAGCAGCTGTCGGGGTTTATTTACATCTTATGCTGAATCTTGGCGGCCTCCTCACGGGGCTTGCTTGCATTGCTGAATATTGCCAGTGGTTCTGCTAGAATCTCCACTTCACCAGCTAATGGCTTGGTAGCCAAGCCTCCCCAGAGTTCTGTGTCAAAGGGATCCAATGTCTTTAACCAGATTTCTCCTAGCGACTCTGGAGGCAGGTACTCACACAGGTCTGGATCAAAAGGACTCACCCCTTCCTTTACACATCAAGGGTGTGAAGATTATGTTTGTCCACTCTCTGCCGAACTCCCAGCTCCTCACTCTGGAGGCAATGGAAGTGATGCCAAAGAAAAGGATATTTTTCCAATGAAAGAACTCCAATCTACGTCGTCAGAGGATGAGAGGGAACCTGGACAGCTGCCTGATAGTCTGAAGCTTGAAGATGAGGAAGAGCCTTTGCAGCCTCGCTACATTTCAGCTTCTCGTTGGGCAGATGAATACAACTCTCCCAGAGATGCAAGGTCTGAGGATGAGGGCACAAAGAAACGGAAGAAACGTTCAGCCAGCATGGACAGTGAAGACGGGAGGTACTCTTCAGAGCGTAGTGGCATTAAGCATGGCAGTGGTCAGAGTATTTCTCCTGAACCGGGAGAATACGTGGGAGAGAGATCAGAAGGTGCAAGAGGAAAATCAAAAAGTTCCGAGGATGATGCTGGTCAAGGTATTGGTGGCATCTCAGGGAAAGATGATGTAAGAAGAGATGAACAGTATGACCTGGAATTGAATCAACGAGAGCTTATGGAACTAGATGATGGCAACAATAGTGAAGATGATAGTATTGGACAACCACCTGAATCGGAGACTCATGACGAGCCCAAGTCCTCGATTCAACCTGAGATTCCACTCGCACAATGAATGATTGATATGCTACAAGGTTGCAGAAGTGTCGATGAATTTGAGAGGCTTAACAAGATAAACGAAAGAACGTATGGAGTTGTCTACAGAGCTAAGAATAAGAAAACTGGGGAGATAGTCGCTCTGAAAAAGGTAAAAATGGAAAAAAGAGAGAGATGGATTTCCGATGACATCTCTGAGGGAGATAAATGTCTTGCTATCATTCCATCACCAATCGGTTGTTGATGTAAAGGAATTAGTGGTAGGAAGCAACTTGGACAGCATTTTTATGGTGATGGAATACATGGAGCATGGTCTGAAAGGACTTATGGAATCCATGAAACAACCTTTCAGCCAGAGCGAAGTGAAATGCTTGATGTTGCAGCTCTTTGAGGGTGTTAAATACCTTCATGATAATTGGGTGCTGCATAGGTACAAGTTCCTTATGTTTTCTCTTACATTCTCTACTGTTTTTAAATGATGTGTATTGTGCACGCCATGTGTACCCTTGATATCTAAGATCTTTTGTTAGGTGTTTTATTTGTCTATTTATCGAAGATATATACAAGGAGCGTATTGTGCATGCCATGTGTGCACTTGATATCTTTTGTTAGGTGTTTTCTTTGTCTATTTATCGAAGATAAAATATAAAAATACAAGAGTCTTATAGCTTTTTTATCGAAATCAATGCCGAATGCAGCTATCTACTGTGTTTATTTTTTCTAGGGACTTGAAGACTTCAAACCTTCTTCTAAACAATTGTGGTGAATTGAAGATATGTGACTTTGGTTTGGCCCGTCAGTATGGCAGTCCTTTGAAACCTTATACACCAATGGTTGTCACCTTATGGTACAGGTATTGACTGGATCCCTGATTGCCTATATTTCTTCTAATAAGTCAAAAATTACTCCTCAGGATGATGCCCCATACAATTTTACCAACATTTGGACATTTGAACAGTATCTGGTCACACCTATGACTCCTTCAAACCAAGGGCTGTCTAATTGTGGGCATTACGCTTTTTACATGTGACAAAGATCCTTAAAGCATTTTGATTTTCTCTGGAGCAATATCTGTCTTTTTTCTTGTGTGTACTGCTGTGAATTAAGTAATGATTGCTTAACTTTACTGTGACTTATGATGCTTTATACATTGCATTACAATTTATAATAATTTTAATTGAGTTCAGTCTGATTTCTGTAGGATGCTTGCGAGTTGTGGCTGAGAAATAGTAAATGAAAATGATTTGGAGAAGCTTAAGTGTTTCAGTTTTCCTAAATGATATTCTATTATTAATTGATTCAGAGCTCCGGAGCTTCTATTGGGAGCAAAACAATACTCAACAGCAATTGATATGTGGTCCTTGGGATGTATCATGGCATAACTTTTGGCAAAGGAGCCTTTGTTTAATGGGAAGAGTGAAATAGACCAATTGGACAAGGTATATATCTTGGTTTTGTTGTGTTTCTGCCAAGGATCAATTCCAGATTAACTATGTGACCCGCTACACTTTTTATTTTTGAAGTACATGTCCTGAGTGCGTTCTTTTATGGTTTTTTTTTTTTTGTATTTTGTTTTTAGATGAGGTTATTGAAATTTCATCCCTAATGCAGATATTTAGGGCTTTAGGGACCCCCAATGAGAAAATATGGCCAGATTTTGTAAATTTGCCAGGAGTGAAATGCAAATTTGTAAAACAACCGTAAGTACTAGAAGCTTCTATCTTCTTATAAAGCACAGTAATTTTTCCATCCTTCCAATTACAAAGATTCACATGTATGATTGAGTTCTTTATGTTATTTTTGGTAAACAAACAAATATTGTTATTTATATATATTCTTATGATACTCTTTATTGAGCAATATTTTCTTCTATGCATGATCATGTAGGCCGTTCTGTTGATTTTTTATTTGAATCATTCTTCAATGGTGAATGATTGGGATTTATTGTAGGGTAAAAGGGCTGCACTGCTCCTGGCAGCTGCTGCGTTTAAGGGAGCTACTCTGGGACCACTCATCCACGCTTATTCGAAATGGGGGTTTACGTTTGAGAAGCTGATTGCACTGCAGACTGGAGAGAATCATATTTCCCTACTAAGCATGACAGTTGGATTCCAGGTTCAATTCCATACCTGAACGCTTAGAGGATATAAATATTGAAAGTAAAGTTTATTTCTTTTAAATGAGTAGGGACTTAAAATTTATCTATTACTGAGGCTATGAACTAATGTGAATTGATTTTTTTTGGTGAATAGAACATCGGAGCTTTCTTTGATACATGGCCGACGGGAATACATGGTCCTGTGAAATTGCCGGGACTTAGAAACGCTCCAATGGATTTGAGCTTCCAGACGTGGTCTTACCAGGTACTTACTGCCAAACTATGTTATGTTATCCATTTGTTTTCTGCCCATTTCTAACCTACTTTTCATGAGTAATAATCCCAGCGAGTTAGTATGGCTGTGGTATATGAGAGGTACATCCCTTGTGTTGTGCTCTTTGGCTTTTGCCATTGGGATAATGTATCGAGCTGTGAACTCTTCCAGGGAACTTCAAAAATTGCACAAGAAAATTCAATTACAGATAATTCAGATTTCTTGTTTACAGAGTAGTTCCCAAACACTGGGGGCTATCTATCCATAAATTATGGCAGGTGAAGAACATGTTTCAAATCCATTGCTCATTTTTTGGCCTTGGGTATTTTCATACATTAATGGGCACATGCACTTACCTCGATTTTTCTGTATGTTTACAAATTAAAGTGTAGATTTTTTTACAAGGCATTTACTCTTTCAATGAACAAAGGCATGATTAGCTTGTTTTTACTCCATAATATAGTCTCTACATTTTCTCTCTCTATACATGCTCCTTGACAACAATTTTGCTTCTTGTTTATGCTTTTACAACATTATATACCAAATGTTTTTAAAACAAAAACATGATTTTAATAATTGCTTAATCCAAATCTAAATATGCAAAACAGAGAGATCCAGAGCCATATATACTAATAGTTTAAACATGCTCTTTACTGATGTACAAAAAGCATCCCCTACATTCTTCTTCTTCTTTTAAAAACATAACGACTTATTCCTACTTGTATGGCAAGAAAAAAAAAGCACAATTGTCAAGACTACTCTTACAATGCAGATGCGACCATGCATGCTTGAAACTGAAGGTAATGAAGAGAAGGAAGATGAGTCCGAATTTGATGTTTGAGGATACATGGAAATAATCTGATTGTTTACTGCTTCTGGTGTAAGGCATACCAAGTTTACAAATGAGATTGCAGGAACCGAGATGTAATGATATCCACTGATGAAACTAGTCCTCTTGATCCTGCAGATGCCGAACCCATCATTCAAGGTTGTTGTAGCAACACAGGACCTGTCCTCGAGCCAATTTTCCATGCAAGCCTTGGTGTTGAAATAGTCATACACATCGTGAGGAGGAAATATTATAAAGTACAACAACTTATGAACATTTTCAGGTTATGATTTCAACAAAGAAGAGACTATATTTGATTATTGGATTTTCTTCTCTGATGCGCCATAACTTATTCCAATCTTTGCATGCAACAGGTTTCTAGGAACTCCCAATGAAGAAGTGTGGCCAGGAGTGAATAAATTGAAGGACTGTCATATCTACCTCGAATGGAAACCTCAAGATATAAGTTGTTCTGTTCCAGACTTGGAACCAAGAGGTTTAGATCTGTTGTCTGCAAGAGTCTTACTCTCTCCCTCAAACCTTGTTTTTCTTTGTTTCTTTGCTTTTTTGTTGGAATAGTAAACCAAAGAAATTTAAATTCGGTGATTTGCAGGAAATGGTGGTTTATGAGCCATCCAAGCGAATCTCAGCAAAGAAGGCAATAGATCATCCTTATTTTGAGGACCTGGATAAATCACAATTCTGAGTCCCTTTAAGGATTTAAGCAATTCGGGATAGTGTGTAGGTATCACAATTATTACATTGATTGGTTAATTGATTTGTGCTTTCCTAGAGGTTTTTATAAATGGCCTATTGTCTGAGAAATAATCTCTGCAAACTTGTTGGCTGGTAAATAAGTTTTTTGTTGTGTTTTCACAAGTGAACGGGCAATGTTGGTCAGCCCTCAAATATTGTACTCCCCACACTAGGGAGGATTTACAGTGAATATAAGCTTTCGATATGGCATGAAAAAAGTAATGATAGTTCTTTTTGGTGGCTGTACAATTCGAGTCCCATTTTATATTCCCATCTCTATCTTTTCCTGGGAAACTTGTTTGAATGTATGCAAAATATGATAAATATCCAATCTACCGAGTCTACGTGTGAGAATTTTATGGGTTGGAAACAAGTAATATCAAGAGGCAGTTTGCTTTGAAAGACGCTTGGGAAGATAGTTCATGTCAAATTTGCAGTGTGTTAAGTAGATGATGACTGCATTTGATGATGATTAGGACTGATTTCATTGAGTATGTAAAATACAATGCTCCTTTTGAATTCCACCAGGAAACGCCCCAATTTGTCTATAGAATCCAGGTAATAGGAACATAGTTTGGCAGAGACGCTTAAATTTCCTGCAGACCATAATGCAATGAAAAAGGCCAGAAAGGCGGCCGAAGAAGGCCAGAAAAAGGGTCACTATCATCTCCTTAACTGGTCATCGTCTTTATTTTTCTTGATTTTCTAGATCGCAATGATTGGTCTGGTCTGTCAAGGCTGTGGAACACAGGCGTTTGTATTTGCTACTTCTTTTCTTTTGAATGGGGATAATGATCTGGCATTGCAGGGCTGGGTTTTGTTTTTCCTGAGCCTGTCTATGGCTTATGAATGGATGTGTTTATGCATTGAAATTTCAGGAAAAAGATGGGTTTACTGTAGCATATGAATGGGATGTATCCACGCATTGAAATTTCAGAAGTTGGGTTTGTTGTGCATATGAAATGGTATGTATTCATGCTATTGAAATTTTACTCAGAGAGAAGAAAAGATGGATTTGATATTGCATATGAATGAGATGTATTCATGCATTGAAATTTCATCGAGAAGATGTAAAAGTTGGTTATTATAGCATCGGAAAGGACTTATTCATGCATTGAATGCTCATTAAGAAACAATAGATGGCGGGTTTGTGACAGGGTGATGCATTTAGAATGTGGTATTAACGTTGATTGCAATTTGCTTATGCATTGGAATTTCAATAGAAGATGGGTTTACTGTAGCATATGAATGGGATGCATATATGCTTTGAAACATGTAATCATGCATTGAAGTTTCATTCAGAGATATGGAAATACGGGTTTACTATTGCAAGTGAAAAGGATGTATTCATGTATTGAAAATTCATTGAGAAGTTATAAAAATTGGGTTTATTATAGCAGCTGAATGGATGTTTTCACGCATTAAAGCTCATTAAGAAACAATAGACGATGGGTTTATGACAGCGCGATGAATTTAGAATATGGTGAATGTTGATTGTACGTGTCTCATTAGGTCACTAGTTCAATTCTTGCTCAGACTTGCCCCTTTTGTGATTCAACACTCACTTGCCCCATTTGTGATTCGACACTCACTTCCTATGTTGCTGTACTTGCCCTTGGTCCTTGCTTCTGTTCAGATTTTCAAAATAGAACTTTTATGTGAATGAGAGGTGTGTGGCAAAGCAAATCTTATATTCACCTTTGCTGTAACTTATTTTATTCGATTGTCTGATTCGTTGTCGATTCATGGTTTTGTATTATTTTGCAAACACTAATGATGCATTGACGATTCATGGATTTGTATTGTTTTGAAAACATTAATTATTCAGTGAAAAAGCTGTTGGAAATGGATCCGGAAGCTGATGACAGTTACATGCCACTTTCAGAGCCAGTTGAAGCCGCTGATAGTGATCATGGTATGGAAAAATGGGTGTTTAGGTTTGTGCTTATATTGGCTGGTTATGGTCTCCAATAGTTCTGTAATCCTATGTTACTTTATATATAAATTCAGTGGCGTCTGCTTGTTAATAGAAATATCCAGTATCTATTCAAAAAATATTTCTTTGTTATTCTTCTTTCAGTGATGAAAGAATTTAATCCTATTGCACAAATTTATAAGGGAAGAATGCCCGATCCCAATCTTGTAAGCATGTAATTTAAAATTTGTGATTGTTTCAAGCATGCAATGTTGATTGAAGGATGTATGCTTACATTACTTTGTATAACTGCAAGGAAAGGAGGGCTATGCATATTATATTTGATTTGGTGATATGAAAGTGTTTGACTCTATTTTTTTACTCCCCAGACGAGCACTGTTCAACTAAAGCTAAGAGGCCAATTAGAAGCAGGCCAAAAAATTCAAGGGTTGGGGATGGACCATCGAATGAAACCATTGGAATAGTTCCTGTAGTGTTAGTATCAGAAATAGAGGATTCGGATTTCCTTCCTGATGAGCAACCTATTGGGGATGAGTACATCGATGTCTCAGATGATTATGAGGCCAGCAAGACAATGAAAAAACGCTCAAGAAATACAAATAGCATCGATAAATCTTCAAAACGGAAAGCAGACAAGGCAAAAAAGAAACAGTTGAAGGAAGATGATAAGATTGAGTTGAATTGGGAAAAATTGGAGAAGGAGCTTGATGAGTGGAAGCCCTGGGGGAATGATGGAGAGATTGACTTAGACGCACTTGTTCAAAACAAAGGTCCTGTGGATGTTAAAGAACCACCTCCAGAGTTATTAATTCCATTACTTCCTTTCCAAAAAGAGTGGTTGGCTTGGAGTTTAAAACAAGAAGAATCTGAATTCAATGGTGGTTTTGGTGAATTACAGTTATTTGAGCATCAAATAGCAGGCCCTGGCAAGTCGGTCCACATGGTCTATGTTTTTTTTTATTATTATTATTATTATTATCTGGATCTGTGTCTGAAAGAGCTTTCATTCCTTTCCATTTGCGTTGCTCAGATGGAGGGTCCCTACCTCTGCAACCCTGGTTTATGCCTTCAAATAGCAACAGCCTTCAAATTGCAATAGGTAAACACCTTTCTATAATATGTCGAACACATTTATTTGCATGTTCAACCCTTTTTCACCCACCTAGATTTCTACTTGTTCCAGGCAAGATGCTGACCTTCAGACTGTCTTCTCAAGGTTTCAATTCATGGGTTTCAGTCCATGGTATCGCAGAGAAGGTAAGGTATTGGTTGGATAATTTCAGTAGTGAGTAAGGTCGCTTTAGTTTGCTTGTTATTGAGAAATTTTATCTCTGCAAGAGGGTAATGGATGTCTTTGTCCATATGCAGGTATCGGGTAAATCCTACATGCTCCAACACAGGTAAATCCTATAGTTATTCCCCTTTAAATCTAAGTTCTTTCCTATCTGGAAACTGTCTAATGGATGATTTTTTTTTAACAGGTGATGATATTTGGACCCACGCGTGCCTCAATTCTTAGTTCAACCAAATTTTCTTTTCTCCTCAAAATGTCTCTCTATTTCACACATATTTCAAATCCTCTTCTGCCTGGCTATAAATGCTGACTGGGGTTTCATCGCTTTAGTTGACCGCAATGCTTGTATAACTAGGACCTTCGCTGATTATGATTGTAATAAATTAAGATTTCTTTCAGACTTTTATTTGTTCCTATTTTGTTTGAAATACTGGCGATTTCATCCATCCAGGGTCATCCTGAGAATATTTGTATTATTTCTTTTAAATCCGCAAGGAACAAGATTGTTAGCTCTTACTTCTCTGAACTGAGCATAAAAATTTAGAGGCCATACCCTATAAGGGTTTTTTTTGTGGACGGTTATAAACCCCAGTTTTTCAATTTTTCACATTTTAAAGCCTGATTATGGCTGTTTGATATGGCAGTGCTCTATTTAGCATTTCCACTTAGTTGAATCGTGTGTTTAAAATATTTTATTGGTTTTAACTTCATTTTGTTTGATTTTATTAGACATTTGTAGTATAGAAATATGTATAGGGTTTCTGCAACATTTAAGAGTTTGATTACTGTTAATGGACATGGAAATATGTGTAGAGTTTTATGGAGCATTTAAGAATATTGTTACTGTTTAATTCTCGAAAAGCACTTGCATAATTCTGAATATATTCTAGCTCTAATTACACTACTTTAACACCCTTAGAAGCTTTCATTTCAGTTTCATGCAATGTATCATTTTTCTTTAAATGATCCTTTGACCTATAAAATTACTTGCCCGGAAGAAGGCCTACTGTTTCATCTTTCTCCCTCAGTAAAGTGCCTATGTTTGATGTATCATATCAATTTGTCTGGACTTTGATCTATATGAATATATATATCTATGGCTATGAATTTTTGAGAATACTGGGCCAAGGAATCATGGATGCAAATGAAATTTTCTAGGTGTGGAAGTTATTTTGTACAGTAATAGGTTTTTGATTTTTTCAATTCGCATTCCTTGAGTCTTTATTGATGTAAGTTCTGCTCACTGGTAAATTTGAGATGCAATTAATTCTCTTTACATGAAATAAAATCCCTGTTTTTCCTACCTTGAAGATATATTGTAAATATTATCTTCCTACTGTTTTAAAAGTTCTTAAAATGGTGATGAATGTGATTTAGTGAAGAAAGCTATTCTGTTGAAAGAAGCCCTAAGATGAGCTCTTGACACAAAAAAAACTGCTTCTCACTGGTGGCAAGCTTTTAAGTTGTATGCTTTTGAGTGAGGCCATGGTCAAATCATTGCCAGTGCTTCCTCCCTTTGAACTTATGGTCAAATTAAATATGCTTGCATAGTCTCTGAGTATATTGCAATCTCCTGTAATCCAACTCCAGGTTGAGAATAGAGTTTTCCATTTGAAGTGAAACATAATTCTTATGACAAAGCTACATAAAGTAAAAAATTGTTCTCATTTATGATATCTTGTCTGATGATGATTCTTAATAAAGAAGTATCATTCACATTTGTGGAAATTGAATTCTTTTCTAATTGGCTCATTGAACCAGTCATCTTCTAGGATTTTTTTTAGTATAAAAACGTTTGGATGTCACCGATGTTTTTGTCTGCTGACTTCAATTTTCCATATTTGGATTATCATTGGTCTGCTCTTGTGAACACATTTTATTTGCAGCTTTTACCATTTTCGAATTGAGTTCCTTTGTATATTGGTGATGACTATATTCCAAGCATTTTAGATCTGTCCAGTACATTTGACGAATGTGTCTCAATCAGGCCATCATTTTGGCAGGGAATAACTTTCAAAGAAAATAATCACAATCATGGTCCTGTTAAGATGATTTTCTTTATTTATTTCTTTGGGATATCATAAAATGTTCGATTTCTTTAGAATTAAGGTTTAAAACTTTGTGATATTCTGAAATGTTCATTTAAAGTTTTTCCCTTTACTTTTATTTTTCTTCAAATTAAAGTTCAATTTATTCGGGCAAAGTGGAATCTTGGTTGTATTGGGAAAAGTAAGAATTATATGTACCCAACAATTTCAAATAAATTATATGCTTAACACTTCCTAACACAATATTTTGAATTTAGAAATTTGGATTTTAATGTATATTTTTATATCAAATAGGTATATTCAAGAGATTGTAATTTTAAAATTGCATTATTATTATTATTTTGAATTTTATTTTAAAAAACTTAATAACAACATTAAAATATCAATTCTTTTTATAACTATTAAATCTAAATATCTCAACTTTTTCATAAATCTTAGTCCAACTTTTCTATCTTTCATTCAACCTTTAAAAATAATATATGATATTAACATTACAAGCAAGTTTGAGAGCAGAAAAATTTGAATGGATGACTTTAAATGCCAATATTTCATATGATGACATCTTCTGGCTTACATGCCAGGGTCTAAGGGGTACCTGTTCCACCAAATTAGTGCAGGACTTGCACACAGCCTCAACCTGTGTATAACAATGTGCCCTACACATGGGCTGAAAGCCTGAAACACACTGAGAATGAAATCGTGGTCAACAAAATAAAAAATATCCTTAGTTTTGGTTGCATTCCCTCTTGATTGTATACTAAATTATGGTATTCATGCTTTTCTTTTTGATGCTGTAGTAAGAAAAGATACATGTCTCAGAAATGCAGGGGAGCCTAAAAACAGTACAGACAATGCATTTCAAGGGGTCTTTTTATATATTGGGACCTACATTTGCAGTAGCATAGCTACCAGAAAGTTCCAAAAAAGAAAAGAATTTACAAGAGGGCCTAGGTGCTCCAATCAGAAATGATATGTCGGTATCATAGAAAGACCCTTTCTGACATGCCGTAGTGTCAAGATTCGTAGTAGTAAGAGGGGGTCACTATTATATCATGCCTAAAAATAACAGTTATTATGAAAGGTCCCGATTAATGAGGTCTTGTTACATTGTCTTTATATTGCGTGTGTATGAAAGACCAGCATTGGAAGCAGATTGTAATTAGAGCTAATTATAACAATTAAACTTCTAATATTGAAAATCGCTATTATTCTTACCGAAGACCACATACTGTAACATGTTTACATATGAAAACCACGATGAAGGATGACAAATTTAAGCAAAGAAACAAACTTAAAGACTGATTTTTACTACCATTTATAGCATCATCCAAATTAAAGTTTTAATTGCAATTTATATTTTTCCTGAATAAATTCCAGTAACTCAATCTGTATAGGAACTATGGCAATATGTATGGCGAATTTACAGCAAGAGTATTACAATAGCCTACAGAAACATCATTCAACATATACTACAAGTTGCTACAACATTTTGATGATTGATCACACAAAAAATATATTATGTGTGTTCTGTAAATCTCGCACGATGCTTTGTCAATTGGGTCTAACCCAAATAGTTAGGAGGAGTTATCCTCTCTACTAAGGTTTAATTTCTACAAGTGACATGTTGATATCTTAACTGAAAACCCATGTTATTTGCAGTTAAAAAACAATTAAATTTATATATACTAGAAATCACCAATTCTGTTAATGCTAAACTTTACATATCCTCCTGTACGAGTGTAGGTTGCTAATTCTGCAATCTCTTCTCAGCAGCTGCCATATAAACAAATCAATTTTTTGTATCACTAAGTTTGTTTTCTTCTTAACTCATATCCATCAAAATAATCATGGTTTTATCTGTGTGAGAACAATCTCACAATTATAAGCAGACAGTCAGCCTGGCAGTTTGGGCCCTGGATATATAAACAACTTTCTTCTCCTCTTACAGTTTTACCATTATATTAGGCTTGGACTGCTTGGTTAGAGTTTAGTTTCCACTATTTTGTAATTGTATGTGATAATTACTTACAATTGGTAGAGGAACACAGAGAACAAAGGAAATGGCTTGAAAACATTGTTCCAGTTAGGCAGTTTTACCTTATATGTGATGACATTTTCTCTGCTTCCTCTCTTGCAAATCAAGAAATACTCCAAAAATAATTTATTTTATTTTTAAAAAGTAAACCAAATGATCAAAGTTTATAATTTGAATTTTAAATATTTATATTTATTTTAATAAAAATATTAATTTTTAATTTAATATTATTAAATTGTAATTTATGTAATTTTATTTTTATCTCATTTTATTTATTTGTTTGTTTATTTATTTATTTATCAATCTTTATTTTCTTTTATTTCTATTTATTTATTTATTTTATTCTTATTTTTGTAATTAAAATTTTTTTGTTTCATCTATTTTATTTTAAATTTTAATTTTATCTTTATTTTATTTTATTTCTATTTATTTATTCATATTTTATTTATTTATTTCATTATTTTTTTTTCCCTTTTTTTTTTAATCTTTTCTTGCCATAGCATGTAATTATTAAAAATAAAATAAATATATAAATTCAAACTTTAAATATTATTTAATTACTTTTAACATTTAATTTATACGATAATAATAAAAACAAATGCATATCCTTTGAATAATGCACCAAGCCTATCTCCCTCTTTTATAAAGCGCTCGAATATTAATAGAAATCCTCCCCTTGTAAACTGTATTAAAAGGCAATACCCTCTCATTATATTTTGATGTTCGAACTTCTTAGACCATAACCCCAAGCAATAACAAGTATATGCCCTCCCGAAAGGCTCACGACGGTCTTTAGTTTAATAAGCATTGACCAAACCTTAGAGTTAAAACCCCAAGTCTTATCATGTCATTAGATCATTAATATGGGATCACTACATACCTTAATTTTACTACCGCGAACATCAATCGACGATACCATAGACACTTTCACATATTCATTAAAATGCCATTATGCATGCATGTCCGCCATATATATATCCCAGACCTAACTATAAGGCGAGTGCCAATATAGCGTTCAGCCCCACCTATTAACAATCCTCTCGCATCCGACGGCTGGATGAGTTTCGCGTTGATTGGGGCGATCCAACGAGCAGGGTGGAGTTCCACATTTTTTTAGATCCTGAACTTTACCACGTCAAATTCACGCGATGAGGGTGATATTTCCCCAACGACGTGGCACTATCTAATAGGATCGGGTGGTTTATGATGGAGAGTTTCATAAACTCTTGGATCAGACTGTCCATTTTAGTTTTGGATTAGACTATCTATTTTTCTTTTGATGATGAATTATGTAGGGTGATTTTAGATGGATAAACCTAATAATTTAGTTTTCATAATAAATTATATTGGATGGTTTTAAACTCAATCATTTTGAATGTCGTTTTTATTGAAACTTTCTTGAAATAATATGAATCACATAGGCTTCAATTCAAAAATCTATTTTCCACACTCAAGGGTTTGCATTGTACTTTTACATGGGAGGTTTGAAATTGAAATTGCAGGGTATACCGTCATTTGTAGAATTGATCACCAAACAGCGCTCTATAGACTTACTGCGCTTCTACAATATGGGTTTTCGAACGTTTGCAGTAACAGATATGGGGCCGTCGGGGTGCTTGCCATTTATAATAGCAAAGAATTCTTATTCTGACCTTGCCAAACCATTTGCAGAATTGAGTCTAGCTACTTTGCTTCAAGCCTTGATACAGCTGTGCTATTTTTTCTTATTAATGCTTCAAATGGTAATTGGAAATATGCCTTCTGAAATTTGTGGAGTCAGTCGGTTTCACTTGTTAAGGGTTTCGTTTGTCAAAATTCTATTTCTTGCATCTTACATTCATGTAATGCACGAGTAATGATCCTTGATAAGGTTTCTTTTCTGAACCAACTTGGGGTGTCAAATTTGTATTTGTGTATTCTAACCAACCAGCTACCATTTCTTAGTTTCTTGTTGATTCTTACTATGCATGCAATGGTCCCTACCCATCATTACCATTGAAATTTGAATTTTTTTACTGTACATTCCATTGCTATGTTACCAGAGACGGCATGATAGTGAATCTGGTTGATTTCAGTCCCTGGAGGCCATTTATTCTTCCTCCTTTGTTCTCCTGGGAAAAGTTGGAGAAGAATTAACTCAAAATCTACATGTTTTTCCCCCCTTACATCATTGGCAGGTCTCCTTTCGGCATTCCTTTGCACCTCCTGGTGCAATTGCTAGTTAATATACTATATAAAAATAATATAATACAATAAATGTATAGGGATATGCATTGTTTCTTTCAAGAAATATCAAATGACAATAATATGTTTTTATTCAAAAAGTGTGAAATGACATTTATTGTGAGTACTTTAATTTGACTTTAAAAGTACTTTAAGCACTACCATGGTTAACTATGAGTTTTTATCCACCATTGAGAATGTGACAAGCAAGTACCTTTAACTCAAGCAATGCCACCTCAACCATTAGGGATGATGTCATCCCGTAAAATGTGATTGGTTTTCATAAAGTGAATTTTGATTGTACATTTTACTTAGGAGACCAATTTTAGACCTCAAAATTCCCCTAATGATATGATCTAGATGTTTCCTAATAAGGATAATTCCATGTCACAATAGATGTTGCCTAATAAAGATCATATGGAAGAAGAGAATAGGGGAAGATAGATGTGATATGTTATACGATCTAGATGTTGCCTAATAAGGATAATTCCATGTCACAATAGATATTTCCTAATAAAGATAATTCCATGTCATAGTTTGGGAGTTCATCTATTGTATGTGATTTGAAAATTGAATGACTTCATTGCATTTGAAAATTGAATGTCTTCACTGCATGAGGTTTTTGTAAATATTAATATGAATCATGAATTTCATAATTGGTGATTACATTGATCAACATGACTTGGATATTTATCACACACTTTTGCAAGCACCTGAAGATTTCATCGTGCTTTACATCAATCATTCCATACCTTCACAACATGGTGTTGTCAGTGATCTGAATTGGTGACCTGATTGGTATCTCTTCTAGCATGTTAGAAAATGATGTGTTGGAAGAATCTTTTGTAGCTCAACCACTAATGTGTGCAACTTGCTAATTCACATTAAAGGTGTTGTTAAAATTATTGACGACACATTCCATCTGTTGTAGGATTTTAATGTTCTATCCACCTTCAAGAATCCACTTGCAATTAGGTGAGTTAATCGTTTGACCAAACATCCAGGAGTTGCATGTGATGGGCCATGGAAAAAAAAAGTGTTTTGGATTTCCCTTAATTTTGAGGGTGTTTTATGGATCCAAATTTCTGAATGCCTAATTGAAATGAATAAATTTAATTAGTTTTGGTATAGAACATGATGAATGAATCAAATTTTATTATTTCAATAGTTCGACCAAAGTAAATTATGGTTGATTTTTGTTTTGAATCAGTGAATATTCTTGTAATCTGTAAGCCTATCATCACATCACATCATAGTCAAATAAAAAATTGAGGCAATATATTTGCAATCAACATAAAATCATGTGGGAGTAAACCTTTTTAAGCCAACGGGAAGGAACCAGAGTCAAAGAGAACCCCACCCCAGTGCCAATATAGGTTTTGGCTATAATTTTATTTTAAAAATTGCACTGTGATGTGAAGTAAGATGCATGAACCTTTCTAAGGAGAGGTGAACGTTGATCTTAGAACTATAAACTAATTCTTTATTTCTTTGACTCTTTTCCCAAAATGATCTAAAATTTTATATCCTACATTTTCTGAGAGAATTCTGCTAAGAAGCCATTTTGGCCCTGGTGCTTTACCTTTCTTATTTGAGAAAACTACTTGATGCAATGCTTCTTTGAAATTGCAGCCACTAATCTCTTACTGCGATGACTTTCAAGATTATATTTGGAGTATTATATAGGATGAATTTTTTAATATTCATATCTATTAGTTTTATATCAAAGAATGGGGACTTAACATAATCCAAAGCGTGTACAGTGGTTTTGGCCATCTTTAGTGATTCTATTTTATGAGATCTTTTCAAGATATCTTCTTATGGGCTCTTCAAATCTGGAAGGCTCCATAAAAGATAAGAGGATTTAGTTAATGTCAAACAAGTGACCAAAGAAGTAGGTAAATGGAGCTATCTTACAATCTACATGTATATATAATGCGAGACTACAAAAGTGAGCCCTGGATCAATACTGATAATAAGAAGTAGAGAGAAGAGGAAAAAGAAAGCTAAATATTTACCTAGGAACTATAACATAGTCGTCCATTAGAGAAGGAAAATGATTGTGCATTGTGATTATTGATTTTGATGGAGGTACTTACGTGTGGGCCCATTACGTAAATCACTATAAAAGGTCCAATGATCCAGTGGATGATTGTTGGTGCGGGGTCCCCTGGAGTACATTTTTTAGTATCTTTTTGTATATTTTTGCATATGCGCACTGTGTAGAGAGGTCAAGGAGCTTTGGGGTGGGTCAAATTCCCTCTTTTATGTAATTGGGTTTTGAGGGTAAACTGTAGGCCTCAAACCAATGTTTGAGATAATAGTATCAACACGCTAAGATGGATATAAATAGATAGATCGAGTCTAAGTAGGGGGTAAGATTTGATATGATATTTTATATGTAAAAAAGTATGTGATACGCTTTGTCTGGGTTTTTGGGTAGAAACTCTCCAAGTGGCTGTGTGCGAAGAGACCTAGTCCTGGTTGTGTGAGGACTACACTTGTTGTGTGCATGGAAGGGTAATTATAAGGGAAATTTTGTTGTACTGAACTATTGGAATCTAATACAAAGACTGGTTTTGGCGAAAGCACTGTGTCATCTGAGTTATATTATGTTATTGCATTGAGATCATTGTACTTCTTTTATGCTTAATTGTATCTGCGCAAGTAGATCTATTATTTCTGCATGAATAGATATTGATGGTTGAATACATGGATAAGTTTGCTTAATTTATTGTGTATTACATAGATCTAGTTTCGTTCTTATACATCTGTGAAGAAGTGGATCTGCGATCTATCTATTTATGCATTATTTGTGTCTGTGACAAGCCAATCTGATAAGTATTGTTTTGTATTTGTGCACATATATTTTTTATTTGTATAGGTTGTGCAATCAACCTATTTAGGGCCACCACATTATTTTCTCCCTCGGGGTGCAGAAACCTAGTTCCAGCACCCCCCATACTACTTCGGGTGAGACTTTAATCTACGCAAGAAGGTCATTGCCAAAAGGGCCAGTGGTTGGAGGGTTTGTTGGTTGTGCGATAAACTCTAAACCTGGTTTAGGACCCCTCAAGCCAACAAATGGTTCTATTTCCATGACCGGGATCATATTGAGGGAGATTTGATGTTGTGGTACCCTACGCAGAATAAATTGCAATATTAGCTCGATAGAAATATCCTTGAATTCGCGATCCAAGAGAATCAAAGTTCTAAGGTATCACCAAAAAAGTGGGTTCAAAAGTAAATATATACAGAATTTCATGAGATATTCTTTTGTCCCTTTGCAACTGAGCTGCATGAGTGGTTGTCACGATTGAAAAAATTCAATACCTGTGCAAAGGACGACAGGGTCACTGAGTGGACTCCTGAATTGATTCAGCAATTAGAAAAGATAGAAAATAATATCACCTGCATGATAGATCATTGGATCCATTGTGTCTTGGGAGAATTTTTGACTGAATTTTCCATTGATCAGTTTGTGTCATTCTCTGAAGCAGAAAGAAATTTTTTCAAGGGTCTAGAGGTAAGTTCATATGCTCTTTGAATTTATTACTGAATTTTCTATTATGTGAACAGGGCTCTCTATGAAAACATATTGCTTGAATGTCCCGAAAATGCCTGACTACATGCAATGGAAGACTTTACCACGAAGACCCAAAGAAAGGATTTATTTATAGCCCTCTAAAGTATAGATCTGATAGTGATGGTGAAAAATAAACTAGTAGTTCTAGTGAATCTACGCACTCCGAAGAAGAGGAAGTTTTCCGAGAAGAAGTTTCATCAAATCAAAACGATCAGAGAGCCTTGATCCTCTTTCAGATCCCATCCACTCCACTTCCAAACTCATCTCACCAAGCATCCTCTCCACCGCGCAGTCCATCTCCACCTCCACCTCCCCTAAGCATAGATATGGCCGCGTCCATGAAGCTACCTACTTTCAGAGGTATTGGGAATGAAGATACTGAGAATTTTTGGTTTGTGACAAACGTTGTATGGACATTTCAGTAGGTTAATAATGATGATATTAAGAAATAACGGTTAGCCAATGCTTTCCAAGATCGCACATTAGATTGGTATATCAGATATGTCCAAGTGAACCCTAATGCCACTCACAATGAAGTGAAAGATTCCCTAAAAGAACAATTCAAGAAGCTTAAATCATATGCGCATTTGGTTACAGAGATGAAAGAGATTCATCAGGAGGTAAACGAATCTGTGTGGGAAGAAGATCAAAGGCTGAAGCGCACTATCAGAGATGGTGGATTTACTATCGATGATACCCAACTCAAGGAGTGGTTTATTTATATGTTGCTCCCACATCTGAGTCAACCATTGGGCCAATAGAATATTTCCACGCATGATGAGACTTGTGGAGATTGCGATGAAATTAGAAGCTACCCAAACACCTGTGGCGCTTGGAACTCAGCAGACTCAAATTCAGTTGGAAGCAATGCTTTTGGAGATTCAAAATCTACACAAAGATAAGGGCAAGGAGGTATGCAAATTTGTTGGGCATCATAAGTATCAATGTCTCATCTTCAATAATTATCTGAATGTTGGAGGACCTAGCCCACTGAAGAGCGCATTATGGTGCACAATCTGTCAAGTTGTGGGATTGCATGAAATATATTTAAAGCACTATCAAACTTATGATATGATGTTGGAAAAAGCTTAAATATATAGAATGCAAGCTGAAACTACCTCACCATCATCCCCCTCTGGGCATGGTGGATTTCAGGGTAGAGGAAGAGGAAGAGGAGGTGGATCAGTTAGTCGAGGAAGGGGGCAGGTTATTTGCTACAATTGCAGAGATTATTGTCACTATGCACGCGACTATCCAAATCCGGTGTGACAATCATACAGGTATTGTAGACATTTTTACCATTAAATAGAATATTTCCCTGTTTTGATTGCAAATATGCAGGAAAAAAAGAGGCAGACTCCGACGCAAAATCTTCAGTTGGTCAGAGCAGAAAACTGTGAGGAAGACCCTAGCGTGAATGTGGCCACTAGGAGCGTTGTAGCCACTCATGAAGATAAGGGAAAGCAGCCAAATACTAAACTTTGGATTCGTAAGGTACCTGAGAAAAAATATGGATTTGATTTACAATGCGCAAAGGAGACTTTTGTGGAAGCCCAAAAGGAGTTCTCAGAAGGAAGTGTATCAACATCAGGTAGACCAATGAAGGATGCAGGGGTAGATGAAGAAATTAAATTTTTTTTACAAGCTTTCATTAAGTTACTACACAAAAAAAGGCAGCAGAGAACCTTCAGGCTCTGATAGATAACTGCATAGAAAAAGAATAGCCATTGGCAGAATAAAAATTTATCAACAAAATATATAAGAATAAGAAGAGGACAAGGTGAGAGATGCATATGACTGTGCAAATTGGTTCTTATGAGATGGATCAGGTTATTCTCGATCTGGGGTCTGATGCAAATTTCATACCTAAGAAAACCTGGCAGTGCATCGGAGAACCCAAGCTGGAATGGTCTACCATTCAACTGTGCACGGAAAATCAACAGAAAATCATTCCATTAGGAAGGTTGTTGTAGTTCATGGTGAGTATTGAAGGTGTTAAGGTGCTTGCAGACTTTGAAGTTATAAAAATTGTGGATGATATTGATCCTTATCCTACGCCATTGGGATTAGACTAGTCTATTGATATGGATGGTGTCATAAATCTGAAGAAAAGGAGAATGGAGTTTGAAAGAAATGGAAACAGAGTCATCATTCCCCTAGATCCTGTAGAGGGACAAATATACACAGAACCTGTGTGCGCTGATGATGATATTGATCAAATCTATAAGCTAAATCTACGTGAGGAGGATTGGATCAACCCAACGACTGATGGAAATCTTAATTTGGAAAAGGACAACTCTTATTTCTCATTTTGTGATGAAGAATTGGAAAACTGGTAGAATCAGTTGCATGAATAATATGTGTTGTGTTGTAATCATGTGAACAAATCTCTACGATGCATAACATCTAAGGTATGAAAATTACCACATTATGATGGTTTAACTTATGTAAACATGTTTTTAGGAGAGCTTGAAAGAATTTTCCGAGAAGGACAGAGATTCCATGCCCTATATCTTGGACTACGCGCTACTCCTACAAGATGGTAGGAGACTCATAAATAATAGATGGGAAACTAGGATGAATGTGCGTACATGATGAGATTACGCTTTGAATGCCAAACTACCAAAATGGAAGATGTCTACTCTGGAAAGGATTATCTGCGCAGACATTTGGCTAGATGGAATGAGGTATGGGGCATAGAACCAAGATCAAATGGGTCCATATGTTCATTCATACATTGGGGAAGGTACCTACTGATTGGTATCTAGAGATAGAGTTGCGTCAAGGTACTAGTGAATGGTCTGCGCTAAAGGAGAGTTTCATTCTAATATTTAGCTTTGACAGTGGGTTTGACAACATTGGTAAAGCATTGCATAACATTCAAGAAGTTATCTTTGACAGAACAAAGCCCATGATAGAGTGTGATTTTCTAGCATGGGATGCGCAGATGAAGGATATTTTGAATTGTAAAAATCTAACGGTAGATGAAAATGAAGAAGATCCAAGGAATATCATAATTCTAGAATCTAAGAGACAGCCCACAGTTACCGGGCCTCGATCACTTCGCTAGATGTGAAAAAACCTCTAAAGATTCGACAGGTGAATATTGGGTCTTAAGAGCAACCAAAGTTGGCAAATCTTAGAGACTACTAGGATGATGAAATGGTAGGAAAGGTTGTTGAACTACTGATACAATATCATGACTTATTCCCTACAAATTTCTCATAATTGAAAGGAATAATTAGAGAACTTGGAGTCATGAGGATCACTCTGAAACCTGATGTGTGCCCAGTGAAGCAGCGCCCATACCAATTGAATCCAAAGTATAAGACGAAGGTAAAAGAAGAGTTGGATAAGATGGTTGTTGCAGGCATCATAGAGCGAGTAGAAGAATCTGATTGGGTGAGTCCCATTGTAGTGCAAGATAAGAAGACAAAAGGAGAAATCAGGATCTGTGTAGACCTACGCAAGTTGAATTATTCTTGTGTGCATGATCCATTCCCACCTCCATTCTCTGATGAAATCCTGCATAATGTCGAAGGACAAGAAGCTTACTCATTCACAGATAGTTTCTCAAGATATCATTAGTTCAGGATTGCACCTGAAGATCGTAGTAAGACTACCTTTGCAATAGAATGGGGATCTTTCTAGTACACAATCACGCCCTTTGTCTTGAAGAATGCACCTGAAATCTTTTCACGCGTAGTAGTAGTTGCTTTCAAGGAGTTTATCCATAAGTTCCTGGAGGTATAATTTGATGATTGGACTATTTTTGGGTTGTTGAAAAAGAATGTCTCAAATATGCACTTAATGTTGGATACCTATAGAAAGTATCATATTTCACTGAATTTTAAGAAATGTATATTTTTTGTGCCATTCGAGATATTGTTGGGACACATTTTCTGCCAGCAATGGTTTATGGTAGATCCTACAAAGATCGTATTAATAGCTAATCTGGAGATACCTGAGAATGTCAAGCAACTGCACTCCATATTGGGACACATTGGGTACTATCAAAAGTTAATTCAAGGATATGTGTTGATAAACGCACCCATGGAGAACCTGCTCAGGAAGGATTTGGAATTCTGCTGGGATGAGGAATGTCAAAAGAGTTTTGAACTATTGAAGGAAAAGATGGTCACTGCGCCCATAATGGTCTTTCCAAACTGGTCAATGGTGTTTCTTGTGCATGTTGATGCCTCATGTATCGCGCTCGGAGCTATTTTAGCGCATGAAAGAGCTGGAGAGATTTATCACCCTATTGCCTATTCTAGTAGAAAACTCTCAAGCACAGAACATAATTATTGAACCACATAAAGAGAAGGATTAGCGATGGTGTATGTGCTACATAAATTCTGCCACTACCTGTTAGGAGGACATTTCAAGATGTTTACGAATCACTCTTCTTTAAAGTACCTGGTCAATAAGCCTGTGTTGGGGGGGAATATCTGCAGGGGGTTGTTGTTAATCTAGGAGTATGACTTTGAGATCATTATGAAACCAGGTAGAGTGAATGTTGGGCCAGACCATCTATCGTGCATTGAGACTGGTGAAGAACCTATGAACTTGGAGGATGGATTTCAAGATGCAAAGTTGTTGGTGCTCAACGTAGTTGATGAGAATTTCCCTAATATTATTTAGTTCTTGACTACTAGACGAATTCCTAAATAATACACAGTATGACAAAAGAAAGAGCTTGTGACGTGCGCATTAGACTTCACTATTATTTTTGGCAAGTTGTACAAGATGGGTGCATAAGGAGTTATGCGAAGATATGTTTTGGAGTATGAAAGGCATGCAATATTAGATGAAGCTCATGGAGGGGTTCTCAGTGGTCACTATGCAGGGAAGGTAACCACGCAAAATATTTTGCGAGCTGGGTTATGGTGGCCCACATTGCACAATGATGCTTATGCACATTTTTGTGCATGTGATGTGTGCCAGAGGATTGGAAATCCATCGCGCAGAGATGAGATGTCCCTATATCCACAGATGGCACTGAAAGCATTTGAGAAATGGGCCATAGACATTTTTGGACCTATTAACCGTCCAGGTAAGAAGAGTGGTGCATGTTACATAATCACTACGACTGAATATGTAACCAGATGGGATGAATCTAAGCCTGTGAAGGATTGTACTACAGATTCAGTTGCGTAGTTGATATTCAATAATATTGTGACTCCCCTTGGATTTCCTAAGATTCTAATAAGTGATCAAGGTACGCATTTCATGAATGAAACCATTGAAGCATTGACAGACAAATTCTGGATGCAGCATCAGAAGAGCATGCCCTATCACCCATAGGCGAATGGTGCAGTGGAAGCTTTCAACAATATATTGGAGACTGCGCTTACCAAGGTGTTCAATGCCAACCGGAAAAATTGGGATGAGCACGTACCCACAATTCTCTAGGCATATTGTACCACATGTCAAACGTTGACTGGTAAGACTCCATTCAGGATGGTATATGGGCAAGAAGTTGTGTTTCCGATGGAGTACATTGTTCCCAATATGCGCATTGTAGCATTCAAAAATATGGTAGAAGAAGATGCTATGGAGGAATGGTTATCATCGTTGGTCACACTTGAAGAAGATCTCTTTATTTCCAATTATCACCAGCAAGTTTAGAAGGCGCGTGAAAATTCATGGCATGATAGGCACATTAGGCAAAAGGTGTTTAAGGAAGATGATTTGGTCTTGTCGTATGATAGAAAGTTTGTGTGCCACCTAAGGAAATTGAAGATGCATTGGCTAGGGCCATATATTCTTAAGGATATCACTGATGGCGGTACAGTGCACCTGGCCACGCTGAGTGAAGAATATCTTCCTAGGTATGTCAATGGAATCCGATTGAAGCCATACACGGATGACCCTGTGCGCACCAAATGATTATATGGACGAAGTATTAGATCTGTGCAGTAGGGATGGAGGATGCACATGAAGGTGCGATGCAAGGAGGTTGAGTGGGTCGAAAAGGTTCCAAAATCTAGTTGTTGGAATAGTAAAGATGGAGAAGAGAACTTTATTACCATTTATGGGAGCATCTAGATTGCATTTAATAAGGGGATTTTTCCAGATTTGGGACTGTTTTTTCATTTATGGAGACACATTAATGCATAGGGGATCGTTGAAGATGCGCAAAAACTATAAATATGACATGTTGGGTCGCAATAGTTCCCTTAGCTTTCAGAGTGAATTTTCTACCCTGAGCTCTTAGATTTATGCATCTTATTCAGTGTCTATGTCTAGTTTGGATCCGGGATTTGAGGAGGAGTTGCACTGTAGGGGTTTGGGTTATGTAATTCCCCCCAGCATGACACCGACACACCCAGGAGAATATCCTGCTGCACTAGTTGGTACGATGTCTGCACCTGAAAAGCTGAAGAAGGGAAAAATTTCAGGGACCCATAAATTCCCTAGGGAGAAGACTCCAAACCCACACTCCACTGTAGCTGAGTTCCAGAAGAGACGCATGGTGGAGCTCCCTGAGACCATCATGGAGGAGGAGGAGGATGTGGTCAAAGTGGCCCCATTCTCGTGGTTTCTGAACTATGTCACATCACGCAAAGTATCAGTCCGAGTTCCAAAAGATCTGGACAAAGTGTGGTCGAGTATCAATATGCCCTTGATTCCTGAAAATGTCCCGGTTGAAGGTGAATGGAAGATTGGGACATCACAGATGTGGACAAGTTTCCTGAGCTTGCGCCTGAGCGCTATATTTATCATGTGCCATATGAAGGGGGCCTTGTGCACCTTGAGCTGCAACAATGGGTGTTGGGCCTGCACAAGTCAGGGCTTCTGAATTTATTACAAGTCCCGCACTTCGGGTGTAGCCTGATAAATGACATATGTGTGCAGAAATTTCTTGCGCTCATGCATGATGAAGAACTATGGTTGGGAGAGTGCATACCCATTGAGGTTGCACTAATTCATCAGATCATATTCCTACCTAATCATGACGCAAATCCCATGGCGGATTTTGGAGGAAAGGCACAAGAAAAGTGGGTGGCCGACAAAATCAAAACGAAGTACCAAGTGTCGTGCCATAGTAGAGGTATCATAGTGAGTGAGATCAATGATCTCTTTGTTCATTTTGGGATTCTCATATTGGCCTACAAGATGATGTGCTAATGTCGAACTAAGGAGGTTCCTGTGTAGGTCATTGCAGTGGCAGGACAGTGTGAAAAAAGAGTCATATATAATTGGTCTCAGTATTTATGCAAAGAGTTTTTAGAGAACGTGTGTGAAGCACAAGAGGATGGAAATAATTTCTATTATGCTTGGATCTTGCTGATAATATCCCTCATTGGTTGGACGACCCCAGAGGAAATGTAGTTTCCAGAGATAGAGTCGCAAATGTGCGAAGGTACATGGTACGCTACATTGTGGAATTATTCCATCCCTGCGCACATTATGGAGAATTAAATATTGTGGGTGGTGTTTGAGGCCTCACTCTTTCAAGCTATACAATCCAAAATGAGGTTGTCTCATACTTTGTATAAACAGTACAAAATTATCGCAGAATTTAAATAGACTTTCCACAACATGCACATCCATGCGAAGGGTGTAGTCGAAAGAGTGTGGTATGAACTGCCCTATCTCGTCACTAAGGATGATTTTTTGTGTGTCACCACAGAGTGGTTGCCAATGTGGTTAGATCTTGGTGCATCAACGTCTATTCCTAAGACGCCTACCAAGCCTTGCGCTGGTACGTAGACAACGGAGAAGAAAACAGAAAAATAGGCCACGTCGACTACAACCGATGAGACGATTGATTTGGAAATAGACACTGCACCTGAGAAGAATGGTGTCGTGCCAAAAGAAACTGAAGAGAAATTGGAATCTTAGACTTTCAAGGGCACAAAGTGTGGTTCTAAGGCTGCAGGAGGTTCGAGAAAGAAACCAAAAGGTTCCAAAGACGTTGGAGAAGAGATCATGACGCTGTCTGAAGACGGCCTCAATGAAATACCAAACACGGTCATGACCACCACAAAGGATAGGTGTGTTATCACTCAGATTTTCCTTGAAGTTGTTGGAATAGGAAATGGGTCCGAGGTAACCACAAACCAACCTTCAAGTACAGAATCTAGCCAATCTTTACCCAAACAGGGCTCTCTCTATAAAATGTAGCTTTGTTTTTGAAAATATTAGGCTAGTTATAAAGTCCAGGGGTTTTGATTTTGTTTGAGTTGATGGAATTATTTAGCTGAGATTAAGATCAAATAGTTTCAGTTCATTGGGCTAATGGAGTCAAAAGATTGGTTGCACTGGCTTAAGTTTTTTTAACAAAAGATGGTTTATCAGGGCAAGATAATCAAACTAGAAACAATTATAGATCTAAAGTGAATGGAATGGAATTCAAATGGATGAAAGGCAACAAAGAATCTTTCAACACATTGAACAGAAGCGAAATAGATTGATTATAATAAAGAGCAGTTAAGTATTCTTTACTAAATAACCAAAGATGTATAAACTAGACAAACTGGAGCAATTGAGAATTCGTTGTTTAAACCAGTTTAGAAGAAAACATTTAGAATAATAACGACTGAAATCAGATTACACCTAAGTACTTTCTGATTTAATCCTTTTCGTTAATTATCAAGATAATGAAACACAGATGATATCATAAACAAATGTAAAACTTTAAAACATGGGATAGGGATGACTTATTGATCCTTCATTCGACACATGAATCCTGAGAAAAGTCTTCTGCCTCAATTCCTTGTCCAGTTTTGCCACGAAAAATTTCTCCAAAAGCTCTTTATTCCAAAATATTCAATGTTACATCAGAGTATAAGAATCCACCCTCAATAATCCGATTGAGGGCTTATTTATACAAAAAATAATACAAAATATCTCTTAACAAAATGAGATATAATCGAAGATGACTCATAAATAAGTTACAATAAAAATAGAGACAGATGGTCTCATGGATAAGACAAGAAGTAACCGACGTTGTGCTGTTTCCTCCTTTCGAGAATGTGCTGGAGGCAGGACCTATATTTTAGCTCTTCGTTGTCCTCTTCAGTAATTTTGTTCTAACTGACTTGCTTCATTGATACTCTTTGTTTTTACTGATACACTTTTAATTGAACTGATACTCTTTGACCTTTGTTTGTTCCTTTACCCTTTCTACTGTAGTAAATAGGCAAAATTTGATATAAGGATAAATTTTACAAAAGTTCCAATAGATCTTCCCACCATTTATCTTCTGCTATTTTGGTCCGTTGAAGCTTCCTTAATGTTTCATCAGCCTCGGTATATCTGAAGAAATTAGGCTGATTAGGAAACAAATGTCTTACTTCATGTTCAATATAAAACAAATTCTCTAATCTGTCATGAAGATTTCTTCCTATAGGTAATGTTGCTTCTGATGAAATGGTTGAGGAACTGGCTTGATTGTGAGCATGTATGTCCAATTTCTTAACATAATTTTCCAGGTCCATTATTTTATCTTCTGAAACCATAGGGCTGGGCAACCCTTTATTCAATAAAACATTAAACCTTTCTCTGAAAGCAATGATTTCTGCTTGCATGTCAAAGCACCTTCGTTCTAAATTTTTCATAAGAGTTCTTTTAGTAAAAAAAATTTTTATCTCTAAGATTGCTGCAGTTCTGTCCTAAATACCCTGATCTGCAAGTTGCTGTCTGGTTTGGGTGTTTAGAAATTGTATGAGCTGATTGGCTTCCTCAGGCCTATTTCCTAATTCTGCTCGTGTGTTTTCAACTTCATCCAGAGCTACTTTGACCAAATCATTCTGCTCGTATATTATCTGAATTGAAGACCAGATATCTTTTATTGACTGGATAATATTATCCCAAAGAATGTCATTTATTTCTCTTAAAGGTTTCTCCAATGTGAGATCCTTTTCCAAAGCTTTAACCAAGTTTTCCAACTTTTTGACTTCTCTTGTTTTGTCAGCAACAGTCATTTTTGAGAGATCATATCTCTGTTCCAAATTAATAAGCTGTAACTTTGTGTGTTGAAGTTCTAATACTTGCAGTTTCAAGTCATTCATTTTCTTTACTAATTCTTCAGAATTTAAATTAGAAGTATTTACCTGTGATGGCTCTTTTGGCTGACTTGTTGGCTGACTTGTTGTACCTGTGATAACCTCTGCTGTAGATACTGGAATACTGGACTGCTTATCTTTTAATGCTTGTTCAAGCTCTTTTTCTGTTTCAGTCAGTTGCTCATTCAGCCTCAAAATAAAGTCCATCATTTCTTCTTCAGAATTCTTCTTTATTACTTCTTTAGTTTGAGGATGTCTTGAAGCTAGCAATTTCAACTGTTTTCTCAAAGCTACAATGTCATCATCTTTTTTCTTGATTAGAGCTTCTATACCTTTTACATCCTTTGGATTGTGACCTAATCCAATAATTATTTCCTCCAATGTTTTTATCATGTTTTCTTTGGCTTGAGAAGAAGCCTTCTCAAGCTGCAATTGTGCACTAGTATTCTCCAAAGAATCCTGTATCCTGTGAGCTACCATTGCTTTATCAGTCAGTGTTGAATAGATCATTTCTCCGGTTTGCTTATGTAATTCAATTTGATCTAAAGGATGAATATCCTTTGCTAGGACTTCAAAGTTTGTCCTAATATAATCAGCAGTTGTTTGGGGTTGCTGCACCTTGGGTTTGAAATGGCTCATTAACATTTTGCCCTGTTGGATGTCAAAAGTTGACATCAATCTTTCTTGATTCTTTGGAGCCATTTTCAGATATTGATTATATACTTGAATTCTCAGTGGATCATTCCTGGCCTTGATATTGATAAATGTCTTTTTGATGTCCCAGGCCTCTTTTACTGGAGGCTTGAAAAAAGATATCTCTGTGCCTTTTTGTTTCTGTAGTTCCTTTCTTTGAAAAGTAGTGGATGCCCCACTACCTGCACCTGTTTGCTGGTTGTCTTCTCTTTCTTGGCTGTCAAAAATTTCTTGAACTGATTCAATTTCTGGAAAAGGATTCAATCTCTTCCTTTTAGTACCATGTTTCTCTGTAGATCCACCAAAAGGGGTGGATGTTTCAGCCTCTCTCTTTTTTCCTTTTTCCATATTAAGAGGATTTTGTAGATTGGCAATTTCTGGCTCATTAATCTGAACTGGAGGGATTTGTACTTGACTTTGTTCTTTAGATGTCTCTGGTTGCTCTGTCATTGTGAACTTTTCAAATACTGGTGTGTCCGGTTCCTTTTCTTTTCCTTTTGATTCTACTGCCACTATACTGATCTCATGTAAATGTTGTTGTGAATTTCCTACTGAAGAAGGTCCTGTTGTCTGTACCTGCCCAAAATAGTCCAAGTCAAGTATCCTTTCAAGGTATTTCATTACATTATCAACATTGACCTGCTCACTATCTTGCTCTATCAATGTTCCTTCCACCCATTCATCTATATTGGCATATTTTTCTATTTCAGGCATCCTAAAATGAATGTATGGTGATAGTTTATTTTTCATTCTTCTATCACAGATAAAGCTATATGGATCATAGGGCGCCCAGTAGAAACTCTTTTGTAATTTCAAATAGTCCTCTAAAATCCTTTCGGATTCTTTTCCACCCTCCCTAGAATTACAAACAAAGGGGCCTAATTGGCTCTTTATCCTGAGTTGAGCCTTTTTCTTTGCATTACAGAAATGAATTATATCTGAATTATTCATCTGTCTGAAGTACTCTAATGCAAAGAGTCGCATTGGAACATATCTTGGTAATTTGAAAGGGCACAATTCACATCCATAAATTCTGATTTCAGTATGATTCTGATACAAGTACCAGTCACCTATCTTGTACTGTTTTGAGAGCTGAAGAATTTTCTTAATTTCATTACTGACTCTAGGAGGGGATACTCCTGCCAACAAGGTAGTTGCAGGGTGTACAAATAGATCAATGAACTCATTATAGGAATAAGGGGAATCAGGGGAATTGTGAGTAATGGCCGACCAAAAGATGACTGACCTAGAGTTTCCTTTAGCATCAAGTTTATGAATGTGGAAAGGAAAAATTTCAGACTGATAATATATCATGAGATGATATATGAAAGAAGAATATTTGAATACTCTCTCATTTCCAAATCTCATGAACTGGTCATGGAATTTGTCAGCAATATAAGATGCAAAGTCATACTTAACAGCAGGAGGTTGTCCAGGGGTAAAAATAGACAACAATACTAGAGTCAAATAGTCAACATACTCACTAGTATTGAAGCCCATTATTGAAGATATCATGTTTAAAATAATTCTACCCTCATCAATAAAAAAGGTATGACCATAAGGGGGAGGGCCTTTAGGCTGATGCTGTGGTAGCATAAAAGTCTGGCCAAGACGGTTTAACTCTTCATGGGATAATTTGGTAGATTTCTCCAGTAATTCAGCCATGGACAGGGGAGTGAGGGCTTGACCAGGTTGGAAATGTAGCATCTCATTTATGGACTGAGCAGTTATTGGGAAGAGGACATCTTGACTTGGGGATAAGACTGCTCTTTGGTTAGGATCATAGTTTGCATGGAAAAAATGGATGATTTCAAGAAAAATATGGACTGCTGGGAGAAAGTACAAGGGCATATTAGATTCCCAAAGTCCAATCATGTCGAAACCATTCAAATAATTGTCTCTGCAGCGGCAAAATATTCGAAGAGGATTCTCACTGAGACCCAAGTCTTTAACTTGAAAATCCATATCGACCAAAGGTAAATAATCCAAGTCTTTGTGAGGGGCATTCAAAGGTGCTACGTTTAAAGCCACAGGAACTTCCATTTTTGGTTCTTTGTGGATTCAAAAATGGAAATTCAGGTTTTGACGGGAAAAACAGGTACAATTGCATATTGGGAATTCAATTACAGTTCTCGGGTTTAAGGAACGAACTAGCAATTAATTTCAACTCTGTTTCAATAAAAGAAAAATGAAAACCAAGTTTCTTACAGAGTTCAGTGACAGTTTAGGGTAAAAACCTGTTTTCTGGAGATAATAGTGATTTAAACAGGTACTGGTTAAGGTAGACAATCTTTCGGGAACCTTGACTGCAATTCTCTTCAACAAGACAAAGGTTGGCGGACTTGAGCAGTTAAAATTTGAATTTCTGTGCATGGGGGGTAGTCATTCTCTACGGATGAAATAATGAAAAACGCGGGCTTCTTTTGTTTTATTCACAAAGTCACTGGTTGGCGGAATTTTTTATTTTTTTTAATGAGTGATGTCAGCATGTACGGGATTGGTCATAGGGAACGGGCGGTAAAATGGTTTTCATCGCACTGCTTATGAGGGAAGGCGGTTTTGGGTGGAGAGGCAGCGATGTGATATAGCGATTGAAACATAGCCAAGCACTATTTAGAATACTGTCGGTCCATCGCGCATTATCTTTCGTACGCAGATGGCCAGCGAAATTGATAATGACCGTAGATCTTCGAGGGGTCGATCGGACGGTTGACGGGACAGGGAGATGGCAGAGTTTTAATGGCGGGGGCCCAACGTAGTTAATAATTAAATAAACTCATCAGACGGGATTTGATTGGCTGGGGTCGGTTATTAACTAATCGTAAGGATTAATTAATCCATTTCACAGTGGATGGTCGAGCAACATTTGTTTTTATTTTAAACACATATAAATATATGTTTAAATGATTTTTATTATATGATAATTAAATCAACGCGACTTATTTACCATAGGGGGCGGAAATAAAGTTAAAGTTATTTTCTAGCCAAAGGGGGGTATAACATGGGTTTTTTTATTTAAATAAATGGGAATTAAATAATTTTGATTAAAACTTTATAATACATGGGTATTTTGGGATATTGTATAAAAGGAATTATATATAATAGGAGAAGGTCATTTCTATAAGGAGTTAATAAATAAAATCAATGTTAATATGACAAGGGGACAAGGTAAACTTCAAAATATATTAATATAACTAAGAAAGTGAAGTTTTTAGAAGCAAATTGTATTATAATCACTTCATCACTTAAACTTAGGATAAAATGTGATTTTGAGGGTTTTTTATGAAATATCTCATGATTTTCCTAAGTAAAATGGGATTTTACTTAGGAAAGAATTTTTTGAAGTAAATGAGTGTGATGATGAATGATTTTAAGTACTTAGGTTTTTTCCAATTATTGGGCCAAGGGTCCGGTCCCTCCAAAAGTCAAGGAAATGCCTTGAGCCCCTTTAATCTTCAAACACCTTAGTGCTTAGGGAAATTAGTGAATTCTTTAGGGGAAAAATGAAGGGGAAGTTAATAATCTTGACTTTGCTTTGCTGTGAACTTTTTCCAATGTCGTATCTGCCTTTACACTTGTGATGAAAGTAAAATTGAACACATTTAGAACCATCATTCATCACATGTAATTCTGCAACAACATCTACCTACCCTATCTACTTTACTCTACCATTTTTTCTTCTTTATTAGGGTGCACTTAGACTGGCAAACCCTTATCAATCTTCTTTTTCTTTTACATGGCAAACCTACCTAAGTATATAGTTATTACATCCAAGGGCTCAGATTAAACTGTTGAGCACCTTTTATTAACTCTACCTATCTACTTATCTGCCAATATTAAATTGTTTGGCCAGATGTTTATTCTCTATTCTACAACATGAAATTGAAGAATGAATGAGTCAAGTTTAAACAGTTTGACTCTTCATAAATTGTGGCAAAATTTTAACAAGCTGCACACAATTGCTTATTACATCAGAGTAAAAAGTAGTGGCATTTAGACTTGCACACTTTCCTTGGCTTTTCTTTTGGTGGGGTTCATTTTCTTTTACTTTTTGGCCATTTTATTCTTTTCACCCTTTGATTTTTCTTTTAGGGTATACCCTCTTTACATTTTTTAAATTTTTTTATTTTTTTATGTTTTGATAATATGGAACAACTTTTGCAACAAGAAAAAGGTTTGAACATATTGCATAGCTCGACAAGTCAATCATGAAAAATGATACCTATTGGTATAGGAGTCTAACACTGGCTCCACTTGGGGATGGCTTTTCCTGGTGAAAAGTCAAGAATAGCAGGTCAGATGCCTTAAAATGCCTTTAACTGAACCATGAAATCTTCTTTTTCTGGTGGCTTTATTGTATATATGATAGTAAAACTTCTGAAGCTTAGGGCCTTCACTTCGGGCTTCAACTTCAGCAAATCACCATCCAATCAAAACTGATGCATTAGAAAGGATATAATATATACATGTCAAAAATCAGAATATCCTAATAGATAGGATCAAAGTAGTGTTTTAACATCCGACCATTAACTGGCCCTTCCTCAGCTTCTGAACCATCCAAATTCTTCAAAAAATATGTGTTATTTCCCTGTAAAGCATGAATGATGTAAGGTCCTTTCCATAAGAAATCAAATTTCCCATGTTTTCCTTTATCTTCCCTTCTAGAATCCCATCTTAAAACTTTGTCTTCCAGTTGAAAATATTCTGCTTTGGTCCTTTTGTCAAACATTTTCTTTAATTTTTCCTGCAAAACTTGGGATCGTTGATACACTTCTTCTCTGGTCTGCTGCAAGTGAATTGTTTGATTTATTCTTCTCTGAATATCATTTGGTTCTACTTGAGCCTCCTGAAGTAACTTCATTACAGGAACTCCTAAAGATGATGGAAATATAGCCTCAATACCATAAACTAATTCATATGGACTGGTCCCAATTGATTTTTTGGTAGTAAGTTTGTCTGCCTACAATGCATTGGTAAGTTTCTTATGCCAATTCTTCTTATTTTCTTCCAATAATTTTTTCATGATATCAATGAGACTTTTAGTGGAAGATTCAGCTAGTCCGTTACCCTGAGGATAATAGGTTGTGGAATGGCCTAAAGTGATGTGATATTTATTGCAGAAACTAATCATTTTCTTAGACTTGAAAGCAGCAACATTATCAGTTATAATTTTCTCAGGACAGCCAAATCTTGATAGTATATTGGTTTCTAAGAATCCTATGATTACAGAATCATTGGCTTGTCTGGATGGGATTGCTTCAATCCATTTAGTAAATTAATCTGTGGCAGTGAGGATACATCTATGTTGGCCAGAAGAAGGAGGATGGATTTCACCAATAAAATCCAGGCCCCATTGTTGAAAGGGTTTCTCGGTGGAAATTGGTTTCAATGGTAAAGGTAATAATTTTCTCTTGCCTTCAAAGATCTAACACTTATGGCAAGCAGTTACAAATTTCTTTACATCTGAAAACAAGGTTGGCCAATAAAAACCAGCCCTTAAGATCTTATTTGCAGTTGACTTCCAGTTGAGGTGTCCACCACAATATCCTACATGGAATTCATTGAGAACCTTGTCAGCTTCATCTTTTAATAAACAATTTAATAGAATTCCATCATGATTCTTCCAAAAGAGTACATTATCTAAAATACAATACTTTAAAGATATCATTTTCAAAAACCTTTGTTTCGTTCTGGATAACCCTGGAGGAGCTTACAGGTTTAACAAAACATAAATGATATCAGCATACCAAGGTGAGTCTAAAAAGGCCTGACTGATTTGTGGAGTCGCCATCTCCTGTTCGTCATCCAGTTCATTAATATTCAAGGCTTGGCAATTTGTTTCAGTCATGAGTTGAGCCAAACCTTGTCTTTTTATGAGTTTTGTAGGTCTTATTTCAATATCATATTCTAATATGGTAGATATCCATTTACCTCTTTTGCCTTCAATTCCATCTTGAGTTAAGATGTCTTTAACAACAACATTAGGTACATAAGCTATAACATGAGAATACAATATATAAATTCTGAAATCTTTAATTTCTTTCACAAGTGCAAAAGCTTGTTTCTCCATGATATTGTATTTTAATGATGCATCTCTAAGTGCTTTACTAAAAAAGGCTATAGGTTTTTCACATCCTTGATCATCCTTTTGTAATAAAACAGCTGCAACTGTATGTTCAGAAGCAAATGAAAAAATTATGAAATCTCTATCAAATTTTGGACTGGTAAGAACTGGTGTTCTGGTCAAAGCCGTCTTAATTTCTTCAAATGATTGCTTAGCTTCTACTGTCCACTTAATACTTGAATCCTTTCTTAACATGTTAGTAAGCAGTCTAAGTAATTCAGCTAAACTAGAAATGAATCTTCTCAAAAAATTGATCTTTCTTATGAAAGCTTGAAGTTCTTTAAGATTCCTGGGATGAGGTATCTGCAAAATGGCTTGTATTCTTTCAGGATCAATTCTAATGCCATATTTTGAAATTATATGACCTAGGAGTTTACCTTCTTCAAGACCAAACAATGATTTTTTCGGATTCAAAGAAATACCATATTTTCTGCATTTTATAAACACCTGTCTAAGATGGTCCAAATGTTGTTGATCTGTCTTAGAAAAAATAGTCAAATCATCCAAATATATGACTGGAAAATCATGAATTTCTTTGGCAAAAGCAATATCCATTGCTCTTTGGAAGGTTGCTCCTGCATTTTTGAGTCCAAAGGGCATCTTTACGTATTTGAAAGTACCCCATGGTGTTGTAAAAGCTGTTTTGTCTTGATCATCGGGATGAACCAGAATCTAGTTGTATCCTGAGAATCCATCCAGAAGAGAAATCCTAGAAGAACCTACTACCCTTTGTAATATATGGTCCATTTTAGGCAAAGGATAGTTATCTTTTAAAGAAAATTTGTTTAAATTTCTCAAATCAACACATAGTCTAATTTCTCCAGTATTTTTCCTTGTTGGTACCAAATTAGAAACCCATTCAGAAAACCTAATAGGAGCAATTATTCCTTCTTCGTACATTCTTTTAATTTCTTTCTCAATTGAAGGTAGTAGCACAGGGTTGATTCTTCTAAGTTTCTGTTTAAATGGATTCTGATCTGGTTTCAAAGGTATTGTATGTTGAATTATTGATGTATCATATGATTTCAGATCTTCATAACTCCAGGAAAAAACATCCTGGAATTCTTTTAAAAGTTCAACATATTTAACTTTTTGATCCGCTGGCAGAGATTTAGATAACTTAACCATCTTAGGATTTCCTTCAGTTCCCAAGTTGTATTCTTCAATATCATCTTTTAACGGTTCCATTTTTGGGTTTGAGTGGAATGTCATTAGAGTCAAAAAGATCTTCCAAAGGAGTTAATCCTTTAGGTAAATGATTATCTTTCAGATTAATAATTTCAGATTCATCTTCTATAATCTCATCGACTTCCATTTGTTTCAGATCCTGCATATCTTTTTTGGTGAATTTAGTTGGGTGAAGTATGTGAATTGCAGTCTCTTCTGAAATCTCTGTTTCTTGTTCATCTATTTGATCAGATTCATTTATTGTTGTGTCTTCATCTATTCTACTGTTAGAGAATTCATTTTCTAAGGTCAAAAAATTATTTATCTGATTATTATTCACAAACACTTACCAATTCATAAGATTATCCGGTATAGCAGGTCTATGTCTAATCTCAGCTGTGAACTGATGATTAGGTCCAAAGGTAATTTACAAGTGCTAGCGAACATTGCAAGACTATGAGCATGCAAATTTTGTTTTCTAGGAATTTTGGCAAGCTGAGCCTGTAGAAAAGTATTGAGAATTTCCACAATTGTTTCTCTGTATTCTCTCAACCTGGGGTCTTTTGTCGAACATTCACAATTGATCTGTTGAATAATTAACTCAGGGTCTCCTATGATTGATACTCTAATTGCTCCTAATTTTTTGACATGTTTAAGCCCTAGCAAAAGAGCCTCATATTCTGCCATATTATTAGTGCATCTAAAGTTCAATCTATAAGCATGGCCTTCAGCATGATCATTTTCAACGTTGTGTATCCAAATTCTAGCTCCTGCTCCTAACTTATTTACTGAACCATCAAATTCTAAATGCCAATAATTTCATGTTCATAATCTTCATCAACTGTTTTGACAAATTTTAACAGGGACATCTGGTTTTTCAAATTTTTCTAGTATTTCTTGAATATCTGACGTTTCTTTGTTTTCCGAAATTTCTTCGATTTGAACAATAGATTTATTTTCAGTTTCTATTTCAGGTGCTTCTAATTCAGTAGGAAGGTCAAATTCAACATTATAAAGGATGAATGAGTCCATATCAGAATGTACTGAGTAGACGGGGAATTTTTCAGGCTTCTCCTAACTACTGACTAAATATTTCATCAAGGTTTCTCTGTATAGTCTTTTAGGTTGACCAAATACTGAAATAGTAGCATATGACATATCCAGTTAAAGAGATCCTCCGAGTTTGGCACCCCAGGATCTGGACAACAACATACCATATTTGGGAGGAATATCTGCTACTACTATATCCATTAGAATAGATTTCGCAGGGTATTGTACCAAAGTAACACACAAATCTTTAATCAAACCTAAACATCTTACCTGACTTGAATCAAAAGAAAAGAGATCTTTATATGGTCTGGTAATGTCTAGGTTTAATCTTTCCATCACAGCCTTGGGCATTAAATTGTGAGACGCTCCAGAATCAAGCATCGCATTATGAAGTATTTTGTCATGTACATTCAAACTCACATAAAATGGAGGAGTTCCTCCACTTTCTAGTTTTCCATTTACTTCAGGGCCAAAAAGTAATTTGGGTTGATCATCAAAAACATTTACTGAATCATCCATTCCAGTAATGTTAAGGGATCTACTGATTTGGCTTCTATAGATATCATGTTTAGCTAATTCTACCAATGGAACAACTATCTTTAATTTTCCTATTTCAGCTTCTAGATTGAAAGATTTTTCTGTTTGAGCTCTAGTATTTTGAACAACTGGATTTCCTCTATTTTTTGTATCTCCAGTGTTTTTCTCTTTTTCAATAGTGGGATTATGAGTTGAAGGTGTTTCTGAATTAACTTCTGCTGGTTCTTCTACGTTTCCGGTAGGAGGAGAAGTATTGGAAAGTTGTTTATTATTCAGTTGATTATCATACACATCTTCAATTATTGGGTTAGCAGGGTTAGGACTTGCTCTAGAAAGAATTTGTACAGGAGGAGTGTTATTTTTACCTTTGATGTTTTGTTTTACTGCTTTTTGTTTGCTATTTTCAGGCACGTCAATCCGTCTGCTTCTCAAATTGTATTGTTTATGAACTTCATAAATTGCTGAGTCATATCCTTCCTTAAAATCAAAAGTTTCTCCTGAATAAGTTTGAAATGTTTCAAGAATGTGATTTTTTTTATCATCTTGAGATAGGAAAACTTCTGGTTCACTCTTGTTTTCAGTCAAGTTATTTATTTCAACATCCTCAGTTGGTTCCTTAGAAGATGAACCTTCAACGAAATTTTCCTGGAATGGTGGCCTGATGTTTTGGTCAGGAACATTTTTTCCAGTATTTTGGTTTTGATTTCTTCTAAAGTTTGTGTTTCTAACAGCATTTTGACCATCACCGGAAGACTTCCTTTCAATTGTCTCTACTCTATCTCCCAGTCTTTCCATCCCTTTAATAATTGCATCCAGCTTTCTTTCAAAATCCGAAGGCTCTTCGTTTATAGGCATCCTTCTTTCAGCTCTAGCTCTGGTTCGTTTTTCTATTAGGTTAGCTTCAACACTAACAACTATGCTTTGCATATCTTCTAGAGTTTGAGGAGCTCTTTCCCTAAGTGAATATGCTATGTCAGAATCAAACCCATCAGGAAATTTAACCAATACTAAATCCGGGGGAGGTCTAAGGTTTTGAGGAACAGCATTGTAAGCTTCATTGAATCTAATGATATAATCTTGCACTACTTCATTGGGTCCTCTCTTCAATTTTCCAAAGTCTGATAGGATTTGAAGAGGATCTTTCTTCTTTTCCCATCTATTTAAAAATAATCTATACAGGGCTCGTAAGTCAGCAACATTGTTTGGAGCAAGAGCCCTAAACCATGTCCTGACTTCTCCAGTAAGACTCTGGACAAAAATTCACATTCTCACATTATCAGCATCTATTTCATAAAATTCAAAGTAATTTGTCATCCTTTTCGTATGTTGTTGAGTAGTGTAAGTACCAGAACCATCAAAAGAGGTGATTTTACTCTGATAGTCTTGAGGCAAAGCTGCATGGTTGCCTGGTAATCTTAAAGGAGCATATCTGTTTGCCATCGGAAGATGTAATGGAATAACAGGTGATGATGGTCTGGAAGTAGTGGGTGGAGGGGAAGAAGAGGTTTCTTGTGCTTGAGAAATTTGAGGAAAAGCAGATGAACTAGGGGAAGCTGAAGTAATCACAGAAGAGTTTGAAAGCTCTTCAAAGGTCAGCTCAGATTGAATGGAATTTTGTAGATGTTTGTCAAGATGTGAAGTGATAAACTCAAATTGCAAATCTTCAAGAAATAATGGATCAGGAACCAGATTGGACAACTCAGATTCAGAAAAATTTAGGAATAGAGAAGTTTCAAAATGTTCATCAAATGGTTCGTCTTCAAGATACACAAACTTCACAGGACAAGAGTTTGATCTAAAAAGAGGTCGAGAACTCCCAGAGTTTTCTTGACTCTCTTGTCTTCTCAGAATTCTAGGAATCAGATTTGGATTCTCAAATATTGGTGGTGGGTTAGGGTCAGGATTTGACCTGGTATAATAAGTCCTTTCTGAAGCCAGTTTTCTGGATTTTATATTTTTGGTTTTTTGTTTTAAATAAAATGAAAGTACAACTTCGACAAACTCTTCAAGAAATTTAAGATTTTGGGTTAAAATTTTCCCAAAGATTTATTGAACTAGAGAAACTGATTAAATGTCTGGAACTAAAGTTCAGCCTATAAACTAGACCAGAGATTGACTGAAGTAGCGTTTATTTACTATGCAATTGCAGAGCAAAATCATTTCAAAGGCTACCTAGCTAATCTTCAGGCTCCGTCTATAGTTTATAAGTCAAACAATAGTAAAAATGATTCAGTTCCCCAGTATGGTCGCCACTATGTTATCACTCAGATTTTCCTTGAAGTTGTTGGAAGAGGAAAGGGGTCTGAGGTA